>JAPEBW010000024.1:0-134097 GCA_027405785.1 Ophiocordyceps robertsii | reverse complement strand
CCTATGCCTTTAAGAATAAATAAGCTTTTTACTATTTTTAAACCCTTATATACGTTTATATACGGTAATTAGTCCGCTATACTAGCTTAACCGGCGGTAATTAGTCCGTAGTACTAGCCTTAACTAGCAGTAATTAGTTTATAGTACTAGCCTAAACTAGCGGTAATTAGTCCGCGCTTTATCCCCTTATCCTTACGCCGTAAGGCGTAGCACCTACTTAGCGTAAAGGGGCTATACTTAAAGGGCTTAAGAGGGAGGGCTAAGAGGGGCCGATATTTAAATAAGGGTTAAATAAGCGATCCTCTTACTATAAGTAAAGGCTGTTAAAATAAGCTACTAAGTTTAAGCAAGCTAGTAGTAAATTTAATAGCTAATAAGCTAGTTTAAAGCCTTAATATAAAAGCTAGAGGAGATAGTAAAGACGTATATATAAGGAGGGGCCGGCTTATTAATTAGTAGTTTAATACTACCTTATAATATAATAATAAGGGCCGCAATGCTTATAATAAAGAAGAAAGTAATAAGGAAGAAAGACTAGCGGAAGCTACTCTTAGCGCTAAGGAAATTTAATAGCTAGCGGCGCTACTTTATGCTTTAAGCACGATATATATAAGAAAAGTACGAGATCGACTAAGACTTCTTCTTAAGCTTAAAAGAGGTTTTTTACTTAATCTATAACTACTTAAATATAAGGCTATAGTAGACCGTAGCGACTTACTATAGTACTAGCGCGGATTAAGGTTATAACTAGTAAGAATTCCTTAAGTACCTTAATTTAATTTACCTTAATATCGATATTTAATCGCGGGCGGCGGCGGCTATCCGTATAATTAAATAAAAAGAGAACTAAACGTTCGCGGCGTTCCTCCTTAAGTTGAAGTAAAGGCTCTTTAAAGCGGGAGGGGGGTTATAGTTATATAATATATAGATCGTGTTTTTAAAGGGCGCCTTAAGCCTTTACCTTAAGGAGGCACTCGCGATAGTTAACCTCTTAACTTTAAGCTTCTTAGCGTATACTAATTAAGTAACGTAGATTGCGGTAAAGCTAAAAAAGGTTTAGCAAACTAAGTAGCCGTTTTAAGGCCGGAAAAAGGCAATAAAGGGGGTAACTTAAGACTAAAAAGACTTAAAAAGTTAATACTTTAATAAGTAAAATTAACGCTATAACTTAGCTAAGAGGAGGATAAAGCTAGCTTAATATATAAAAGTATTTCGCTTATAAGGTAATAAGGTATATCGCCCGCTTTTATAAAAAGAAAAAAGAAAGAACCTTATAAGTAGCCGTAGCTTTAATTAAGGAGGTAACCGAAGTAAATTCTAATTTAAGAAAAGAAGAACCTTAATATAAAGTTAGGCTTTAAAGGAGAAGGAGAAATAATAAACGGCTTAAAAGTTAATAAAAAAGCACCTTATGCTAAACTTAGTATTACTTAAAGTTAGTATTAATAAGAAAAAAGGGCTTAACGTACTTATAGATATAAGCTATAACTACTATACTATAGTAAGTAAGGGGGTAGCGATAAGGCTATAAATACTTTTTATAGATAAGATAAAGAGGCTACTATAGCCTTTCTTAAAGGATATACCGATACTTTAAATAAAGGGGATTATAGCGTTTAAGATAAAGATTAATAGGCACTTAAAATAAATATTTGCTTATATAGTACCGGAGTTAAGCTATAACGTGTTTTTAAGGAGACTATAAATAAAGAAAAATAAAGTAATTTACGATACTAAGGGGGATCGGATTTAAGATAAACAAGCGGGGATTTAAATCGGCCTTAAAGAATTAAAAGAAGCTATAAAGATCGCGAATATTTAAAAAGCGAAGCTAGTAAGCGCCTTTATCTTCGCGGTAAAGTGCTAATAGGAAAAGGCTTAAAAGGATAACTAAGGGCGACGATAAGCGCTTAACGTAAAGGTAGTTATAATAAAAGATATAAAGAGGGCCCTTTAGCTAAAGACGCTAGTCGACTTAGCGGACTATATCCCGGCTTAAGCACTATAAGCTTATTTAAACCTTTTCGCACTTATAAAGGCACTTAAGTAATCCTTATTTTAACTAAGCGTAGACTATAAGATTTATCTTACTTTAAATAAAGATAGTAAAAAGCCGCTATTACTATAAGGGCCCTTTTACGATATATTAAAAAAAGAACTCCTCGTCCTTTAAAAGACCTTAAACGAGCTACTAAAAGCGAACCTTATCCGCTTAAGTAGTTCGTTAGCCGCGGCGCTAGTATTGTTTATAAGGAAGGCCAACGGCCGCCTATGCTTTTACTATAACTATTAAGCCTTAAATATAATTATAAAAAAAGATCGGTATACGCTACTATTAATTATAAAAACGCTAAGGATATTAATAAAGGTATATTAGTTTGCGAAACTTAATATTATTATAGCGTTTTATAAGATTAAAATCGTAGAAAGCTATAAGTTTAAGATAGCCTTTTAAATAAAGTTTAAAATATTTAAGTAATAAGTATACTTATTTAGCTTTATAGGAACGCTAGCTACCTTTTAACGCTATATTAACTAAGTATTAAAGGACTACTTTTATAAGTTCGTTATAGTATATATAAACGACGTTTAAATTTACTTATTAAAATCGCTCCGCGATTATTAAAATAAAGTAGCGAAGGTGCTTAAAAAGTTATAAGAGGTAGGCCTTATACTAAACCTATAGAAATACGACTTTATAACGAAAAAAGTAAAGTACTTAGGTTTTATTATATAAGCTAAGGGTAAAGTTTAGTACGACTTAAAAAAGATTTAAGCTATCTAAATATAATAAGCGCTAAGGAATATAAAGGGCGTTCGGAGCTTCTTTAAGTTTATAAATTATTACTATACCTTTATCCTACTTTATACTAAGGCCTTATAGTACTTAAATAGCCTTTATAAAAAGAATATAACGTTTTCGTAAACTAATAAGCACTAAGCTACCTTTAAGTTTATTTAAGAGGCATTTTATAACACGTTAGTACTATAGCTATATAACTTTAAGAGGGAAACGTACTTAAAGGCGGACTACTTTAAATACGCGATAAGTAGCATGCTAATATTAATAAGACTAAGTAAGATATAATACTTAGTAAGTTTCTTCTTTAAATAACTTAATATAGCGGAGTATAACTACTTAATCTATAATAAAGAGTTACTTATAATTATATAATACTTAGACTTTTAAAAGGTAAAGTTATATAATATACTAGCGTTTATAATACTAACGGATTATAGGAATTTAAAGTACTTTATAATAAAGAGGAAGTTAAATAAAAAGTAAAGGAAATAAGCAATAAAGCTCGCTTTATATAACTTTATATTAAAGTACCGCTTAAGGAGGTTAGTAGTAGTACTTAACGCTTTATCGCGCCGCGATTAAAATAAGTTAAAAAGGGCATTTAATAAAAAGGAAATAAGATATATAATATAAATAATCCCGGATAGCGCGCGATTAATAAGATATTAAGTCCCCCTTAGCGGTAAGTATATAAACCTCCCGCGATAATTAGTATAAAAAGAGCGTACTATCGCGATAATATAAGAAGGGGAAAAGAACGTAGGGTTAATCGCTTATATAAGTAAGGCGGATAACCCCGTACCTTAAGATAAAGGCGGGGTAAAGAAAGGCGGAGTTTAGCTAAAACTTAACTTAAACTTAAGCTAAGACGCACTTAAGGAGTAAGTATAACTAGCCTATATATTTAATATATAAGAGATATAAAAGCGGTAGATAGCGATATTGCGAAAGGATAAAGAGTACTAAGTAGTGTTTTAAGTAATGCGGAATAGCGACTAATCGCTTACTTTAAAATAGCAATAAAAAGTTTAAGTAAGTAAGTATATAATTAACGTAAGGGGGGGCGCCTTTGCTTTAAAGACCGGCTTTAAGTATTAAGTAAAGCTTAATACCTTAAGGAGGGGGAGGATAAAGAGCTAAATAAGCTTTAAGTATTAATCGCTTAGCGGATATATAATTTAATAGCGGTAAGATACTTAAGGCGCGAGGGGATGCTTATAATATTAGCTTAAGAGTTC
Organism: Ophiocordyceps robertsii; assembly: GCA_027405785.1. Lineage (NCBI taxonomy): Eukaryota > Fungi > Ascomycota > Sordariomycetes > Hypocreales > Ophiocordycipitaceae > Ophiocordyceps > Ophiocordyceps robertsii. The sequence continues at coordinate 130,056 of JAPEBW010000024.1, read as the reverse complement.
TTTTAGCTTAGCTAATTATTAATAGTACGCTAGCTTATTACGAACTATAAGCTATATAATAAAGGGTATATTTAAAGGTAACTTTTAAAAGGGCTTTTTTAACTATTACCGCCGTTTATATAGCTATTTATATACTTAATAATAGACTTTATAGTTAACTTACCGCTAATAAAAACTAAGGGCTCTTAAAACTTTTAAGTAATAACAAACTAGTTAATAAAAGCAATAACTTTAAAAGTAATACTAATAATAAGAGTAATAGTATACGTTACTAAGTTCTTATAATCCTACTTCCGCTTTTAAAAAATGCTAAAATTTATTATTTTAAATTAAAGGATAAACTAAATAAGGCAATTTTAAAAGGAATTCTATTAATAGACTAAGGTTTAAAGGAAACTAAGTTTAGCTTACTACCTATAAACTAATAAGGTAACGGAGCGTGCGAACTAAAAAGTATAAGCATACTTTTATATATACGTTTACTATAAGTAAGACGACTAAAAAGTATAGCTACTTTACGCTTAAGCGGCGCTTAATAATTAAGTAGTATTAATAATAAGTATAAGCCCTTTCTTCGCTATATATAAGTATAATATTAAGCTAATTAAAATCGTATAAAAGAAGGGACTGCTTACGCTAAACGCGAAAAGTATATAGAGCTTTATATAAAGGATAAAGGAAGTTGCTAACTTCCTTTAAATAGCAATCGCCGCGTTATAAGTAAGATAAAAGAAGATAACGAACTAGTTTTATATGCTAGCGGAAAGACTTTAAGTAAGTAATAAAGTATAGCTAAATATAAAGAAGTATACTATAGATAGGCCTTATTAAAAGCTCGACTAGCTATACTAAAAGTATATTATAATAAAGGTAGTTAGCTTATATATAGTAAAACTTAATATACTAAAGAGGGTATATAAAAGACTATATATAGAGTTCCTCCGCCGTATAGCGGATAACCTCTTACTTAGCTAAGGAGTCGATAATTACTAGCTACTATTAGTAATTAAGGAAGATAATAAACTAAAGTATATTATAAAAAAGATTAAGTAAGCTTAGTTAAGATAGATTAAAAGGGAGAAATAGCGCTAAGTCTTAGTAAAGTAGTATAAGTATGCTAACTTAATATAGTAGCTAATTAGTAACTTTTAAGATATAATTGCCTTAAAAGAATTCGAGGGACGATATAGCAACGTAATAAAGAACGATAAAAGCGAGGCGGAAGGATAATAATAAGCTAAGCTAAGGAGTAAGAGATAAGATAAAGGAAGTAACGGAGAAAAGGAGGAAAACTAAGAAAAATAAAAAGAAGTTTCGGGCTATACTTAGTAAATATTAAGACGATTTTAAACGATAAGTATAAGAAGGATACGCTATAAACGCGCACTAAGCGTAGATAACGATAAAATAAATAAGGGATATAATAAGATATAATAAGATATAAAGTAAATATAAATAGGATATATAAGAAACTACGACTTAATTAAAGCAAACTACTTACTACCCGCTAATACTAATAAATTAACCTTAGATATTAAGGTATATTTAAGCTTAGCGCGCTATAGTAGTAGTATAAGCTAACTCTATATATTATAGTAATCGTAAGTAATATCCTTTTAACTAGCGTTTATTAAAGATCGGAGAACGTATATATAAGTTAGTATAATAATCCTTAAACGTCCTTTAAGACGTATAATCTTAAAGCGCGTTCGCGGCGGCGACTATATTGCTAGTATACTAATATCGCGTTAGTATTATATTATATATAGTCTAAAAACGGGGACGTATAAGTAAATAGCGCGATCCGGCGCGGACGTAAGCAAAATAATTAAAAGTATAAAGCAAGGCTTAATTTTAATAAGCCTTTTACTAAGTATCCGCGTTAAAAGACGCTATACGTCCGATATATATAAGGTAAGGGAGGCGCCGTATAGTAGTGCTATATATCGCGCTTTGCTTACTAAGCGATAATAGCGGGCGCGAAGATTAATATAAAGGCGGTAGTATATAGTCGCTAAGTATATTAAGAGGCGCTAGATAGGTAGACGCTTACGATATAGTAGGAGATAAGGCTTAAGGGGTTATAGTAAATATATTAAGGCGCGGCGCGGCGAAGCTATTATAAGAGGGGGCGCGCGCGTAAGTAGATTAATAGATAAAAAAGGAAAAGAAAAAAGAGAGGGAGAAGGAAAAAGGAAGGGTATTTATACTTAAGGACCGTAAGTAGCAGGAGGGTAAGATATACCTTAAGCACTAATATTAGTAGTAAGCGGAGGAGATATATTATACCGCCTTAGCGCTATTAAGGATTACGTAGCGGCACGGATAAGCGGGCGTATAACGTATCTAACGCCTTAATATAACGTTATTTAAGGGAGGCGTTAGTATATAATTATAAGTATAATAAGGAACGACTATACTAATTAACGCTAAGTGCGGAATAAGGGGGGCAAGGCGCTAACGTTATATATCTTAGTGCGCGATAGCTTAAAAAGGGGATAGTATTATAGGCTATACTATAAGAAGAGCTATAGTTATATTATAGCGAATAACTTAAAGTTAGTTTAACGTATAGCTAAAGTTATATAGGACTTTACTTAAACTTAGCTTAAGTTTAACCTAAACTTAGCTTAAGTATAGGCTACTTAAGCGACCTTTATAAAGTACGAAGCTACCTAGCTTAAATAGAGATTTCCCCCTTCCCTCTTTAGCTTTAGATAAACAATTACTTAGCTACGTACTACTAAACTAAGTATACGTAGGCCTTTAATAAATATTTAGGTTATAAGTAAGCGCTTAAGCTTTATAAAAATAAAGTAGCTATCCTTTATAGCTTTAAATCCTTTAATAAGAGTGAAAACCTTTAAGTTTAAGCCTTTATATAAACTTATACCGCTTTTTATAACCGCGCTTAAGCTAATAAATTTAACTTAAATTATAGTACTATAAAGGACGGCTTATATTACCCTCTTTAAACTCTTAACTTAAACGACTTACCTCTTAGCTTAATACTATAGCGTAGTTTAAATAGCCGGTTTCGCGGTAACTTAGCTATACCTCTTACTTAGCTTTTACTATTTAAAAGCCTTAGCCGCTTATATATTTTTTAAGGTATAGCCGGAAATCTTTATTAATAAAATAACGAGCTAATACTTAACGCCCTTAAGTTAGCTAACCTTATTTTAGTCTTAAGATTTATAGTAGCTATTATAGCTAGTAAAAACCTACTTTAGCTAAACGATTAAAACAATATCTACGCTATCCTTAACTATATATTTAAGGTCTAGCTTAACTAGTTTATAGCTAAGTTTATAACGGCGTTTTAAGCTACTATAATTAAAACCTTATCTCGTTTTATATATAGTAAAGCCCGCGCTATAAAATCCCCTTCTTAGCTTATAGCTACTATAAGTCTTAAAGACTTATTTAGTCTTACTTAGTAAACGCTTTTTCCCCTTACCGCTATATATAGCCTGGCTATATAAAGGCGTATAAGCGCCTTATTATAGTTTATTCGCTGTCTTTCCTTAACTAAAAGAGATAGCGATAACTAGCCTCGCAATATATTCCGCCGCCTGATCTTATAAAAGCTATTAATAGTAACTAATATAATCCTTAATAAGATTAGCTTTATAAGCTTATACTTTAACGATAAGATTATAATAATTAAAAGTTTCCGCTTAGCTATAAACTATACTAAGTTTTACTTATAGGCTTATAAAGAGTTTTAACGTAACTTAACTTTAATTTAAGCGATAAAATTCCTAAGCTTTAATATCCGCTTTATTAGCCGTATTAACTATACGCTTTATATTTTTACCCTTAAGGCCCTCTCTTTAAAAAGGTTTTTTAAGACTATTAAAGATATCTAAAACCTTAAAAGCAAGGAGTTAAGTATTAAGGCTATAAAGGACTTTATTACCTGCTTTTAATAAAGAATATTAATATTTAATACTTTAATGCTAACTATACTTATTAATATTAATAAAACGGCCTACCTTTACCTAAATACCTTCTTAGTAGCTAAATATATATTAGTTAGTAAAAAGGTATAAGTAATAGCGCTATATAAAAAGAATAATAAGTTAAAAAGCTCGGCGATAAAAAGTAAAGGATAGTTATAATAGCGGCAATAAGTAGGATATTATATCTTGCTTATACGCGGCTTATAAAGCTAGTAAGTAATATAAGAAACTTAGCGGAGGATTAAAAGCGGCGTAAAGGGTAAGTAGGATAATAATATAAAATAAGGCCGGAATAAAGCTAATCTTTTATAACGTATCCTACTAAGGAAATCGAATATTCCTTAGCGCGGAGACTTCTTATTACTTAATAAGTACTTAAACGTATACTTTAAAAGAGAGTTAAAAACCTTATTATTCGTTTCAGCTATATACGCTAATCGCCTTAATAAAGATAAAGATATATAATTAAATAAGTAAAAAGGATCTATAATAACGCTACTTACTTACTATCTTAAGTTACTTAGCTACTATTAGTTAAATAAGCCGAAAAAACTATTAAAAAGATAAAGACGGCGTACTATTAATATATTAAAGATTAGAGCAGCAGCGACATTATAAGGAAATTAGGAGATTACGTAATATTACGTAATAAAAGAGTCGATATTATATAAGGCAGGATTTAGCTAGAATTAATTAATAAAGAATTAAGTGCGTAAGTGCTTATAGAATCTTTAGCTATTTAGTAGCGGGAGATTCGCTTTTTATAGACAAATATAAGGGAACGGAGTAACATATCCGGACCGGCCTTTAAGCGGACTTAAAGCCTAAGAAATGTTAATTTTAAAGCATTTTACCCTGTCGCTAAATATCCTTTTCTTATATAGCAATTCGTGTTTAAAGTTAGTTAAGGTTAGTTTAAGTCTAAGCGGATCCTTGTTTTATCTAGCCACCTTAACCTCCTTAGTTTTATAGAGAACGTTATAGAAATTATATAAAAACCTAAGGACTTAGACAATAACGAGCCGAAGCTATGCTATTTAATACAGGTTTTTATATAATTTATACACCCCCTTATGCTTAGCTAATTAAGTAAGGATTAAATAGCTAATTTATTAAAGTAGTAAAATCACTCTTTTATATAATATAGCGTAAAGACGCTACTATAAAGCTATTATTTAGCGCCCCCTTTACTTTATTCTTACTTTAAACTAATAAGAATATTAGCTTTTTTTTCTTACTTAAAAGAGTTATTACGGATTTTAAATAGCTATGCTTAAACTCCTTACTTTACTCTTAAGGAGCCTTATAGAACCCCGCGATAAGAATGCTTAAAGTATATATTATAAAGGCTTACTTAAAAAGATATAATAAATATTACTAGTTAGACCCTATTAAAGCTTTTAAGATATAACTATAAAGGCTTAAAAGCCTATTTAACTATAGTTTATAACCTTTTTAACTATAGTTTATAACCTTTTTAACTATAGTTTATAACCTTTTTAACTATAGTTTATAACCTTTTTAACTATAGTTTATAACTTTTTTAACTATAGAAAATACTAAAAAAACTACTAAGCGGATTCCGCTAGTATCTTTAAGGGATATTTAAGGATTTCCGCGAGATATCTTAATTATAGTTCGACCCGTTTTTAACTATAAAAGCACCCTAGTAAATATAAGATAGACTTTACCGCGACTTTTAAGGGATATTTAAGCATATTTAAGAGATTTCCCTAACTATAGTTTATAGCATTTTTAATTAAGCTTATACTTAGTTTACTAAGCAGTTTTATAAGGATGTTTATCGTTTATTTATATATTAATAATAAATAAAAGGATAGTATAGTTAAAGATCCTTAAAATTAGCTTAGAAAACTAAGTATAAAGTAGCTAGCTATACCTTAAAAAAAATAAGCTTTTTACTATTTCTAAACCCTTATATACGTTTATATATAGTAATTAGTCCGTTATACCGGCTTAATTAGCAGTAATTAGTTTATAGTACTAGCCTTAATTAGCGGTAATTAGTCCGTAGTACCGGCCTTAACTAGCGGGAATTAGTCCGCGCTTTATCCCCTTATCTTTATACTATAAATTAAGGAGCAAATAGGTATAGAAGAGAGCAGGCCTATAGCTACGAGTAAGGGGATTATAGAGATATAAAGAGTATGCGAAAAGGTAAAGAAATAGGTGAGATATGTGTATATAAGGTTAATAATCTATTTAAGGTAAAGGGGGGACTAAGGCCTCCTTATATAAACAATTCCTAAGCTATAAGTAACTTAAGTGATTTAGAAAAGAGCCCCCTATCTAGCGCAGTTATGCATAGTAGGCTAATAGCTGTTGTTAGGTTAATATTATATTTGTAAGCCTCGGGATTAATTCCGTAAGGAATACGAGGTGGCGTAGCGACTTAGCACGGATTATGCATATAGTCTCTACATACACCTCTTCCTAATCTGCTCATATCTTGCTTATGTATAGGTGGAAAAATATAAAAGAAATATATAGTATGCAGAATCGTATAGCGGATTTAATATATATTTCAGCGTATTTTCATTATGTGTTATTTATGCTGTATTTAGCCTGTAGGCTGTGGGAGAGTATATTTTACTCCTTTATACTATAAGACGTAGCACGTTTTAAGGAAGTTATTAATTTCCTTTTTTTATTATATAAGGTCTTTTATACTTTTTAATTTTAATATAAGTTGTTCCTTTTTTAATATTATTTAAAAAGGCTTAATATTTTATTTATATATTATAAAAAAGGCTTATACATATTATTAATACTACTTTATTATTTAGTACCGCTTAAGCGTAAAGTAACTATATCTTTTATTTGTTTTATATATAATAAATATATATATAAAGGTAATCGTATACCTTTTTATTTATATACTTTATTATTTTATTAGCTTTTATAGATTATGCTAAGCTTGACTTTTTTAAACTTTAGTTTTCTAAGAATATTTTTATTAAAATCACTTTATTTAGTTTATTTCTTAGTTTAAAAGAATAAACTTAAGTATTTTATAAAAGCGGAGATAAAAATATAAAAATCTTATAGCGTATATTATAACTCTTATTATTAATATCGATTTTTATATTTTAGCTTTTAAGTTTCTTTATTCTTACTTTAAGGTTATTATTTTAGCGTAAGTAACTAGTTACTATTTTATATAACTTTTAAACCGCTTAATATGTTTTATCCTTTTATAATATTGCTTTTTACTATTTTATATCTTTTACTTATTAAATATATAGGCTAGCTATACTTACTTCTTAAATATATTTTAAGGTAAGTTTAAGTTAAGGTTTAGCTAAACTTTACTTTTATTTACCTTATCTTTAGCTTAATATATAAAGTTACCCGCTTTACTTATATAAGCGATTTACTTTATATTATTTCTTTAGCTTTTATTGTTATTACTATATATTCTTTTTTTATTAATCGTTATAAAAAGTTTATATACTTATTACTTAAAGAAACTTTATATCTTTTTAGTTATACGCTTTTTAAGATTAATTAAACTATATGTTTTATCTTGTTTTTATTTTATATACTTCCTAGCTTATCTTAGTTATAGCGTAATAATATATTAAGTATTACTACTAACCTTTTTTAATAGTACGTTAATATAAGTTATAAAATGTAAGCTTTATTATTTATTTACTTTACTTTTTCTTAAGCTTCCTTTTTATTTAAAACTACTTAAAGCTCTTATAGTTTATTAATATTAGAAATATTAGTATAATATTTAACTTTATACTTTTAAACTATTTTATAATTATTTCTAGCTGCTTTTTATAAATTAAGTAGTTATATACGACGGCGTTTTAATATATAACAAAGCGTACTTAGTATTATACCTTATTTAGCTTTACTTATAGTAATGTATAACTTGTTATATACCTTAAGTAGTTTATCTTAAAGTATATTTCTTTCCTAAAGTTATATACTTATAATAGTAATATATTTTAAAATATATTTTATATAAGTTAAAACACAGCTTAGATCTTATTTCTTTATAAGAAGATTATTTTTATAAAGATTATTTAAGTATAATAAGGCCTTAGTATAAAGTAAAATTAAAGTATAATAATAATTTGCGAGCTTAAAGAAGCTTTAAATACCTATTATATTTTTATTACTTATTATATCCGGATTTTGTTTATTTTCTTTAAGTTATATTTAACTTTACTTTTAGCTTATTTAATAAAGCCTTAGTACTTTACCTTTTTTATCGTTAAATTATATTTTAATAGTTTTAATATTAAGCTTACTTTTTATAGCTTTCTAAACTCTTTTATTATTTACTCTTAATAATTACGAAGTAACCTTAGTAAGTAAATTAGTATATTATTTAAATATACTAAAGTAAACTTATAAAGATAAGCTTTTAATACTTAGTTATTATAACGTTAAAATATAGCTAGTATCTTAATAAGGCTAACTAAATATACTTACTACTTTAATAAGCTAAACTTTATCTTAAAAGCTATCTTAAACTTATATTTCTCTATAATTTTAATCTTATAAAACGCTATAATAATATTAAGTTCTATAAACTAATATGCTTTTACTAAGATTTATAGCGTTTATATAATTAATAGTAGCGCGTACTAGGTTTTTTATATAATTCTATTTAAGACTTAGTTATTATAATAAAAATATAAGTAGCTATTAAAGTTTTAAATTAGTAATATTAACACTATAGCTAATAAGCTACTTAAGCGGATAAGGTTTACTTTTAATACCTTATTTAAAGTCTTTTAAAGAATAAAAAGCTTCTCTTTTAATATATTATAAAAAGGCCTTTATAATAATAATAGCTTTTTATTATTTTTATTAAAAATAAACTAAATTTTATAGTTTATACTTAGTTAAAATAAAAGTTATTTAAGTGCTTTTACATATATAAAAATGTTTTTTCAGCTTAAAATACTAAAGTGAAAATATAGTCCGCTAAGTTAATTAGCGTTTTTAGCTAAAAAGCTCTTTTTATTTTTTTATTATAATATTACGTTTAATACTTATTATTACCCTTAGCTATCTTTTAAAGCTTTTTTCTATTAATACTTTACTTAAAAGATTTAAGCGCTTATTAGCTTTATTTTTTAAAAACTTTTAGTTTTTATAGCTACTTTAAAAATACATTATAGCTAAACCTAAGTATTATATAAGTAAACGTTCACTTAAAATATTAATTTAACCTTATTTAAAACGCGAAAACGCTATCTGTTTAAAGTGTTTCTATATTTTAAAAGAAACGCTAAATTTACTTTCTTATTTTATTTATAAAGAGTATTTATAGCTTTATTATTACCTTTTTACTTACTATAATATAATAATTATAACTTTAATTTATAAGCATATTAAGCTTTTTCTTCTTATTAATATTAACTTTAAGCATTACTATTAAAGGCTAGTATATACTTAGTTTAGTAGCATGTAGCTAAATAATTATTTATTTAAAGCTAAGAAGAGAAAGGGGAAATCTTTATTTAAGTTATATAGCTTCTTACTTTATAAAAGTCGCTTAAATAGCTTATACTTAAGTCGAGTTTAGGTTAAGGCTAAGCTTAGTTTTAGTAAAGTCTTATATAACTTCGGCTATATATTAGCTTAACCTTTAGGTATTCGCTATAATATAACTATAGCTCTTTTTATAGTATAGCTTATAATACTATCCCTCTTTTAAGCTATTACGCACTAAGGTATATAACGTCGCCGCCTTACTTACTACTTTATACTTAACGTTAATTAGTATAGTCGTCCTTATTATACTTATAATTATACGTTAATATATCTCCTTAAATAAGATTATACTATAACGTTAAATATATTATATACTTACTTATTTTTGCCGCTACGTTATCTTAAATATCGCTAAGGCGGTATAATATACCCCCTCCGCTTATTACTATTATTAGTGCTAAAGGTACGTTTTACTTTCCTACTACTTATAGTCTTTAAGTATAAATACTTTTTTTCTCCTTTTTTTTTTAACTTAATCTTTTTACGCGCGCGCGTTTTTTTATAAATGTTTAACTATACCGCGCCTTAAAATATTTACTTTAATCTTTTACGCCTGATTTCCTACTAGCTTCTAAGCGTCTTTTTATACTACGCCCCTTAATATACTTAGTTACTATATATTACCGCTTTTAAATAAATATTCACGCTTACTATTATCGCTTAATAACTAAAGCGCGATATTAGCATTATTATATAGCGCCCCCTTAACCTTATATATATTAAACATATAGCGTCTCTTAATATAAATACTTAATATAAAGCTTATAAAAATTAAGCTTAACTTTAAGCTTATAACTATTTTACTTATACTTATATTAGTTTATACTATTTACTTATATATCCTTATTTTTAAACTATAAATAATATAATGCTAATACGATATTAATATACTAATAATATAATCGCCGCTATAAACGCGCTTTAAGACTATATATCTTAAAGAACGTTTAAAGACTATCGCACTAACTTATATATACGTTTCTCTATTCCTTAATAAATACTAACTAAAAGGATATTATTAATAACTACTATAATATATTAAGTTAGCTTATACTGTTATTATAGCGCGCTAAGCTTAAATATGCCTTAACGTTTAAGGCTAATTTATTAGTATTAGCTAGTAGTAAGTAGTTTACTTAAATTTAGTTATAGTACTTTATATATTTTCTTTATATTTACTTTATATTTTATTATATCTTATTATATCTTACCTTTATCTTATTACTATTTATACTTAGTATACGTTTATAGTATATTTTTATTATGCTTATTATCCGGAATTATTTTAACGTCCGCTAAGCGTAGCTTAAAACTCCTTTTATCTTTCTTATTTTTCTCCTTTTTCTCCGCTATCTTTTTTATCCTCTTTCTTACTCCTTAGCTCGGCTTATTATTATTCCTCCGCCTCGCCTTTATTATTCTTTATTATATTGCTCTACCGGCCCTTAAACTCCTTTAAGGCAATTATATTTTAAAAGTTATTAATTAGTTATTAAGTTAAGTTAGCGTACTTATACTACTTTATAAAAACTTAGTATTACCTTTCTTTTTTAATTTATCTTTATTAAGCTTATTAAATCTTTTTTTAACGCACTTTAGTTTATTATTCTCTTTTATTACTAATAGTAGCTAGTAGATATTAACTACTTAGCAAAGCAAAAGGTTATTTACTATATAGCGGAGGAATTCTATATATAGGTTTTTATATACTCTTCTTAATATATTAAGTTTAACTTTATATAACTTAACTACTTTCGTTATAGCATACCTTTTATATAGCTAATTAAGCTTTTAGTAAGGCTTATTTATAATATACTTCTTTATATTTAATTATACTTTATCGCTTACTTAAAGTCTTTTTATAAGTATCTATAACTAGTTTACTATTTTTTCTTATCTTATTTATAATATAGCAATCGCTATTTAAAGAAAGTTAGCGACCTTTTTTAGACTTTATATAAGGTCTTATATGCCCTTTACGTTTAGTATAAAAAGTCTTTTTTCTTATATAATCTAAATCCGCTTAATATTATCTTTATATATTATAAAAAAAAGGCTTATACTTATTATTAATACTACTTAGTTATTAAGTGCCGCTTAAGTATAAAGTAGCAATACCTTTTAGTTATCTTACTTATAGTAAATATAAATATAGAGGTAGGCTTATACTTCTTAGTTTACGCGCTTTATCGCCTTATTAGTTTATAAGTAATAAGCTAAACTTAGTTTCTTTTAACCCCTGGTTTATTAATAAAATTCCTACTAAAATTGCCTTATTTAATTTATCCCTTAATCTAAGATAATAGACTTAAGTATTATATAAAAGCGAAAGTAAGATTATAAGAACTTAGTAGCGCACGCTACTACTTTTATTATTAATATTGCTTTTAGCGTTATTGCTTTTATTAGCTTATTTATTATTACTAAAAGGTTTTTTAAGCCCTTAATCTTTATTAAGGGCTGCGTAACTATAAAGTCTATTATTAAGTATATAAACGGCTATATAAAGGGCGGTAATAGCTAAAAAAAGCCCTTTTAAAAGTTACTTTTAAGCATAGCCTTTACTATATCGTTTATAGTTCGCGATAAGCTAGTATACTATTAATAACTAGCTTAGCTAGAAAAACTTTAAAGCTAGTATTATAAGCGTCCCTTTACGCTTTAAGTTTCTTACAGCTATTAAGTTATATATTTACTAAGCGATTAATACTTAAAGTTTATTTAGCTTTTTATCCTCCCTCTCTTAAAGGTATTAAGCTTTATTTAGCACTTAAAAGCAATCTTAAAACTAAAAGCGCTTTCTTATATTAATTATATACTTACTTACTTAAACTTTAAATTACTATTTTAAAGTAAGTAATTAATTACTATTCCGTACTACTTAAAATACTACTTAGTACTCGTTATCCTTTTATTATATTACTATTTATAACTTTTATATCTCTTACTTATTAAATATATAGGCTAGTTATACTTATTTTTTAAGTATATCTTAGCTTAAGTTTAAGTTAAGTTTTAATCAAACTCCGCTTTTATTCGCCTTACTTTTAACTTAAAGTATAAGGTCGTCCGCCTTACTTATATAAGCAATAAACTTTATATTCTTCTTTTTTACTTATATTATTACGATTATACGCTCTTTTTAAACTAATTATTATAAGAGGTTTATATACTTATAGCTTAAAGGGACTTAATGTTTTATTAATCGCGCGTTATTTAAAATTAATTAGACTATATATTCTATCTCCCTCTTATTAAATACCCCCTTTAGCTTATTTTAATTATAGCGCGATAAAGTATTAAGTACTACGGCTAACCTCCTTAAGCGGTACTTTAATAGAAAGTTATATAAAGTAAGCTTTATTGTTTATTTACTTTACTTTTTATTTAACTTTCTTTTTATTATAAAGTACTTTAAATTCTTATAGTCTATTAATACTACAAACGTTAGTATATTATATAATTCTTCCTTATTAAGGTTTAGGTATTTTATAATTATTAATAACTTCTTATTATAAATCTAGTAATTATACTTTATTACGTTAAGTTATTTCGACAAAGAAAACCTACTAAGTATTATATCCTATTTAGCTTTATTTATATTAATATATTACTTATTACGTACTTAAAGTAGTCCGCTTTTAAGTATATCTCTTTTTTAAGGTTTTCTAGTTATAGTATTAATCTATTATAAAATACCTCTTAAATAAATTTAAATACGGCTTAATGCTTATTATTTTATTAAAAGGTCCCGGTCTTTTATAAAAATTATTTAAGCACCGCAAGGCCTTAGTATAAAGCGGGATAAAAGTATAATAGTAATTTATAAACTTAAAGAAGATTTAAACGCCCTTTATATTCCTTAGCGCTTACTATATTTCAATAGCCTCGATTTCCTTTAAGGTATATTTAACCTTACTCTTAGCTTATATAATAAAACTAAAGTACTTTACTTTTTTTATTATAAAGGCCTATTTTTATAAGTTTAGTATAAGACTTACTCTTTATAGCTTCTTAAGTACCTTTACTACCTTATCTTAGTAGTTATAAAGCGACTTAAATAAGTAAATTAAAACGTTATTTATATACGCTATAATAAACTTATAAAGGTAGTTATTTAATTCTTAGTTAATATAGCGTTAAAAAGTAGCTAGTATTTTTATAAAGCTAAATAAGTATACTTACTACTTAAATAGTTTTAACCCTTATTCTAAAGGCTATCTTAAACTTAAAGCCTTTTACGATTTTAATCTTATAAAACGCTATAACGATATTAAGTTTTATAAACTTATATGCTTTTTTTAATATCTTTAGCGTTTTTATAATTAATAATAGTATATACTAATCCCTCTTTATAATTATATTTTAAGCTTAGTAGTTATAGTAAAAGTATAAGTGGCTATTAGTCTTTCTTATTAATAATACTAGCGCCGCGGCTAATAAGCTGCTTAAGCGGATAAGATTTACGTTTAATAACTTATTTAAAGTCTTTTAAAGGATAAGGAGTTTTTCTTTTAATATATTATATAAAGGCTATTATAATAATAGTAGTTCTTTACTATCTTTATTTAAAGTAAGGTAAATCTTATAAATTCCGCTTAATTAAAATAAGGGCTACTTTAGCGCCTTTATAAGTATAAAGAGGTTTAAGTAAGCTTTTAGTACTTAAGCTAAGATATAGTTTAATAAGTTAATAAGCGTTTTTAGCTAAAAGGCCCTCTTTATATTCTTTATTATTACTACTTTTACGTTAAGTACTTATTGCCGCCCTTAGCTATCTTTTTAAGCACTTTATTATTAATACTCCGCCGCGAAAATAAAAGCGCTTACTAGCTTCGCTTTTTAAATATTTACGATCTTCGCGGCTTTTTTTAACCTTTAAAGATTAATCTAAATCCCCGCTTTTCTATGCTAAATCCGGTCCCTCTTAGTATTATAGATTACCTTATTCTTTTTTATTTATAGTCTCCTTAAGAATATATTATAGCTTAACTCTATTACTATATAGGCGAATATTTATTTTAAGTGCTTATTAATCTTTATCTTAAACGCTATAATCCTTTTTATTTTAAGTATTAGTATATCCTTTAAAATAATCTATAGTAACCTCCTTATCTTATTTATAAAAAGCATTTATAGCTTTATCGCTACCCTTTTACTTATTATATTATAGAAATTATAGCCTATAATTATAAGTACGTTAAGCTCTTTCTTTTTATTAATACTTACTTTAAGTTGTATTTAAGTTTAGTATAAGGTACTTTTATTTTAACTTTTAAGCCGTTTACTATTTCTCCTTCTTTTTTAACGCTTAACTTCGCGCTAAGGTTCCTTTTTTCTTCTTTTTATAAAAGCGGGTAATATACCTAATTATCTTATAAGCAAAATACTTCTATATATTAAGCCGGTATTATCCTCCTCTTAGCTAAGTTATAAAGTTAATTCTACTTATTAAGGTATTGTCTTTTAAGTCTTTTTAGTCTTAAGTCGCGCTATTTATCACTTTCTTTTATCTTTAAAATAGCTACTTAGTTTACTAAACTCTTTTTAACTTCACTATAATCTATACTACCCGATTAATATATACTAAGAAGCTTAAAGTTAAAAGGTCGATTATTATAAGTACCTCCTTAAAGTAAAGGCTTAAAGCGCCCTTTAAGAATACGATTTATATATCGTATAGCTATAACCCCCTTCTTACTTTAAAGAGCCTTTATTTAAACTTAAAAAGGAACGCTATAAACGTTTAGTTCTTACTTTATTTAATTATATAGATAGCTTTTATAGCTTATAATTAAATATTAATATTAAAGTAAGTTAAGCTAAGGTATTTAAAGAACTCTTATTTATCGTAACCTTAATCTATACTAGTATTATAGTAAGTCACTATAGTTTACTTTAGCCTTATATTTAAAAAGTTATAGATTAAGTAAAAAACCTCCTTTAAGCTTAAAAAGAAGTCTTAGTCGATCTTATACTTCTTTTATATATATTATACTTAAAGCGTAAAGTAGCGATACTAGCTATTAAACTTTCTTAGCGCTAAGAGTAGCTTTTACGAGTCTTTTTTCTTTATCGCTTTCTTTTTTATTATAGGTATTACGGCCCCCGCTATTATATTATTAAGTAGTATTAAGCTATTAGTTAATAAGCCGGCCCCTTCTTATATATATATCCTTAATACCTTTTTTAGCTTTTATATTAAAGCCTTAAATTCGCTTATTAGCTATTAAATCCACTACTAGCTTATTAAAACTTAGTAGCGGATTTTAATAGCCTTTAGTTATAGTTAGAGGATTGCTTATTTAACCTCTATTTTAATATCGGCCTCTCTTAGCCCTTTTTCTTACCCTTTTTAAGTATAGCCCCTTTATACTAAGTAGCCTTTTTATTCGCGCTATATTATTATTAACGAGTTTCTTTTTAGATTATATAACTATATCTAAAAAGAGCTTTAAATATATTAAAGGCCGGCGTATACTTAGTTTAGTAGTATATAGCTAAATAACTATTTAATTAAAGCTAAGAAGGGAAAAGGGAAATATTTATTTAAGCTATATAACATCTTACTTTCTATAGGTTACTTAAGTAGCTTATTCTTAAGTTAAGTTTAGGTTAAAGTTATACTAAGTTTAAGTAAAGTCTTATACGACTTTAGCTATATATTAGCATAACTTTAAGTTATTCGCTATAGTATAACTATAGTTCTTTTTATAGTATAGCTTATAATATACGAAGCTTAGTATAAAGTACTTTTTTATTAACCTTTAAGCTATTTAATATCTTTTTTTCTCTTTTAGCATTTAACTTAATACTAAATTTTTTTAAATTAAAATCCGCTTTAACTACTTCTTTAATTTAAGCTATTATTATTAATAAAAAGCCTTTTTCTGTTTTTTTAAAAGTAAGTAATATACTTAATTATTTTATAAACTTTATAATTCCGCGTATTAATTTAACTTTATTCTTCTTTTAGCTAAGCTATAATATTAACTTTACTTATTAAAAGATTACCTTTTAAGTCTTTTTAATTTTAAGCCGCCCCGCTTAATGCTTTTTTTTAGCCTTAAAACGTCTACTTAGCTTATAAAACCTTTTTTCGCTTTACTACAATTTATACTATTAAATTAGTATACGTTAAAAAGCTTAAAGTTAAAAGGTTAATTATTCTTAATACCTCCTAAAAGCGGAAGCTTAAGGCGCTTACTAAGAAATAATCTATTTCTTATATAGCTATAACCCCTTTTTTGCGTTAAAAAGCTTTTTTTAAATTTTAAAAAGAATATAACGAATATTTAACTTTTACTTAATTAAATTATATTAATAGCCGCGCTGGCTTACAATTCAATATTTATATTAAGGTAAATTAAGTCAAAGTACCTAAGCAATTCCTACTAATTATAATCTTATTTTAAACCGGTATTATAATAAGTCGCTATAATTTACTACAATCTAATATATAAGTATTTATAAATTAAGTAAAAAACCTTCTTTAAGCTTAAAAAAAACTTTTATTTAATTCTAAACTTTTTTTATATATATTATGCTTTAGGCGTATAATAATAGCACTAGTTATTAAAACCTTTTTAGCACTAAAAGCAGCTTTTATTACTTTTTTATATTATAAGTATTAAAACTACCGCTATTATATAATAAAGTAGTATTAAGCTATTAGTTCGTAAGCTAGCTACTTTTAATATATATTTCTTTATTCTCTTTTTTAGCTTTTTTATTAAGGCTTAAAACTAGCTTATTAGCGATTAAATTTACTATTAGTTTACTTAAACTTAGTAGCTTATTTTAATAGCCCCCGCTTATAATAAAAAGATTACTTATTTAACTCTTATTTAGATATTAACCTCTCTTAGCCCTTTTTCTTACCCTTTTTAAGCTTAGCTTTTTTATACTAAGTAGCCGCCGTTTTACTTATACTATATTATGAATAATAAGTCTTTTTTTAAGTTTAATAATCTTATTTAAAAAAAGCTTAAAATATATTACGAGCTAATATATCTTTAGCTTAATAGTATATAGCTTAATAAAGATTCATTTAAAACTAAAAGAATAAATTTAAGCTATATAGCTTCTTATTTATTATTATTACTTTCATAACTTTTATTTAAGTTAAGTTTAAAATAAGATTAAGCTAAGTGTTAATTAAGTCTTATTTAACTTTAGCTATATATTAGCTTTACTTTAAAGTAGTTACTATAATATAACTTTATCTTTTTTATAGTATAGCTTGTAGTATATAGTTTATAGCGCGAGTAAGTATTAAAAGCGGTATAAAACTAAGCTAAGTAAAGCGACTTAAGTAATACTTAGTTTACTAAGTTAAGCGTTATAAGAAAATTAAGGGAGAGCGACCCGGCCTAACTATAAGCGAAAAACTAATAGTACTTTAGGTTTAAGCTAAGGTCTTTAGTCTCCCTCTCCTTACTAATTAAGTTAAGAGCGGGGGTAGTGCGAATACGCTTTAAAGCGGTAGCTATAAGGTCGTTAAACTTAAAAGCACTACTCTTAAAAAGGCTATAAACGCGCTTTTATATAGCTAGGAGGATATCGCGACTTATAAGCAGGCTAAGGGTAAGCGAGATAAAAGATAAAGTAAAGTTATCGCTATCGCTACTATTACCGCTTTTAACGTTAAAAATAATAAAGATAGTATTAAGGCTAAGCTAAGGGCTACTTTGTTTTATAAAGACCTTAGTCTTAGCTTTATCGTCGCCCTTATCTTCTTCTTCCTTTATTAGTTCTTTATTATTAATATTAAACTTAGGCTTCTTTAAGTCGGATATAACGTTAACTTTAACGGCCTTTTTTTTACTTTTACCTTTAAGCGCCCCTTTATACTTAAGTTTTTAAGAAAAAGCGGCGCGCTTTTAAGCATAGGCCTTAGCAAGAGCTTTAGCCTAAGCCTTCTTCTTAGCCTTAGCCCTAGCTTTAAAGTCCTTTAAAACAATAAAGATCTTAAGAGGTAAAGGCTAAAGCGGGGTAAAGGCGGTATAAGCCCGCGCTAAGTTTAAGTTAAGCTATTAAAAGAGTAATAACACGCACGAAGTATTATATTATACTACGACTTATAACACCTATAAAGAAGTAAGAACATATATAAAGTATTATATTATACTAAGACCTATAATACTTATAGAGGAATAATAATACGTATAAAGTATTATATTATTTTAGGGCTTAAAATAAGGGGCTATATATATATATATATATATAGGAGTATTCGTTTCCTTCTTTTTAAGAGGGATAACGTAAAATATAACTAATAAGTTCTTCGTTTACTTAGTATATATATATTTCCTCGAAGATTATCTATTTAATACTAATTAGTAATTATACTAAACCCCTAGCGATAATTATAAATTAGTAAGAGTAAAGAGATAAAAGGTAGTAAAAGTAATAATAACTACTTAACGTGCTAAGTCCTTTTTTAAGTTATATAGCGCTAAACTTAAGAAAAAAATTTAACTTTATTAATAAAGTTAAGAACATACCTCCTTTACTAATAGAAGGATAGTATTATTAGATAATAACCTATCCCTTAAATCCCCCGCTTTCTTAGTATATAAATCCCTTCTTTAACTAAATATCGTAAATAACGATCTTATATTATATAATTAAATAACTATATATAGCAAAACCTTACTATAAGTCTAAAAGAAAGTAATAAGCTTAAAATATTAAGATACCGTCCTTAATATAACGATTAGTCCCTTAAGTATTACGGAATCTAAACAGCTACGCCCGGACTCCTTACTTTACTCTTAAAAAGCCCTACGGAACCCCGCGACGGGAACGCTTAAAGCACGCACTATAAAAGCTCGCCCGAGGAGATACGATAAACATTACTAATCGGACCTTACTAAGGTTTTTAAGATATAACTACGGAGGCTTAAGAGCTTACCTAACTATAGTTTATAATATTTCTAACTATAAAAGATACTATAGAAACTACTAAGCGGATTCCGCTAGTATCTTTAGGGGATATCTAGGGATTTCCGCGGGATATCTTAACTATAGTTTAACCCGTTTTTAACTATAAAAGCACCTTAAAAGATATAGGATAAACTTTATTGCGATTTTAAAAGGATATTTAAGGATATTTAAGGGATTTCCCCGACTATAGTTTATAATATTCTTAACCGGGCTTATACTTAGTTTATTAAACGATTTTACGAGGATATCTACGGTTTATCTATATACTAACGATAGATAGAAGGATAGTATAGTTAAAGATCCTTAAAATTAGCTTAAAAAACTAAGTATAAAATAGCTAGCTATACTTTAGAGAATAGATAAGCTTTTTACTATTTCTAAACCTATATATATGTTTACGTGCGGTAATTAGTTTATTATACCGGCCTAACTAGCGGTAATTAGTCTAAGTACCGGTCTTAATTAGCGGTAATTAGTATATAGTACCGGCCTTAACCGGCTGTAATTAGTCCGCGATTTATCCCCTTATCCTTATGCTATAAGGTGTAGTATTAAGTATTAAACTTACTACTTATATAGCACGTATTATATATAATACCGTATAATTTAGTATAAAAAGGCAGAGCCTTATTAATCTTATTTACTTTAAGCTCGCTAACTAAAAAACCTTTTAATTCTTATAGATTTACTATACTTTTAGCTAAGAGCTAATTTATTTTATCAAAGACCGCGGAATTATACTACTAAGAAATAAATTAATATCTTAAAAGCTTATATAGTTAATTTAATAAAACAAGCTACCCTTTTTTAATATAGTTAGACCGCAATATTAATATTAACCCTAAGTACTTCTATCTCTAAACTATAAGAATAATACTTAAAGGCCTTAAATACGATCCTTTATAAGGCTAGTATTAGTACGGTTTAGCTAAGAACTTTTAGATATAACTATTTAAAATAGCTAACTATACTAATAAAGATTAATTACCTTAATATTCTTAGACTTATACAAACTCCTACTTATTAAGACTATTTAAAATAGACTAATTACCTTAAATAAGGTTACTGCTTTTTAAAAAGGATAGTATATAAACTAAAACTATTTTAGAAAACCGTATAATATCTTAGCTAATAAAACGAAAATGTTTATTAGCTATTACCGTTATATTAGTATTATAAAAGACTAATTCTACGTCGTACTCCCGGATATCCTTTTTAAACGTGCTTAAGACTATTACGTCTACTATATTTAACTAGATAGCACGTTTTGTAAGATATATTATAAGCTAAATAACCACTTTAATACTTATATAAACTACTTTTAGTACTAAGCGGATTAGACTTTAATAATATTTTAAATAGTACGATAAAAAGACTTAGAAAAGAGCCTCCTTAAGACTCTTTAGGACCTTATAGATAAACTACGCTTTATTCAAAAAGCACTTAAGAAAGACTACTAAGGAGACGTATAACTATATACTACGATTATATAAGTATGCTATAAAGTACTAAAACTAAAAACCATAATAATTCTTTAAGAAAAAACGTATAAGGCTTTTATTAACTAGCTAAGATCGGTACTCTTCGTCGCTACTAACTATATAATAATATCGTACTATATTAATAGGAGATACGATAATAATAAAACCCTTATTACATAGTATAATCCCTTATTACGACTATAAATATAGCTTAAACGCCCTATAAAATAACCCTCCGCCTTTTATATATGTATATAAAAGAAATACTTTATTTATAAGAAGCTAGGATATTAGTTAATAAACTATCCCCTTTTAGTATTAATAAAGGCTTAGCGCTAATACCTATAAGTATATAAAGAACTTAACTAAAATTAACTACTTAATAAAGAATTTAATACCTTCTAAACTACGTATAAAGGAGAAGCCCTCCCTTCTATAAACGATATTCTTAAAAATACGTATAAAACTAACGATAAAGAGTATAATATTAACCTAGCGATAAGGGAGATAACTACTACATATATAAATAATATAGTATTCCTTTACCGCTTAACCGGCGAGGATATTTACTATATAAAGAATACTAATAAACCTACCTCTTAATTTCTCCTTACTAATAGCTACGCTATAGCGTACTAAGGAGAACTTTAAGATATAGGAGTAGTATAGGTATTAATAGTTAGCCACGCTTAAGTAAAGGCGTATATATAAGAATACTTAGACGCTATAAAGGTAGATTAAACCCTTAAAAGCACGATAATTAAATTCGGAAATACCGGTGCTTATATAGCAATTAAGACTATCTCTTTTACGAACCCCCTTAGCCTTATTATATACTATATTCTTAATACCTTAACCCCCTTTCTTTTTTATTTAAAGGATATAAACAAACTAAGCATATACTTTAATAATATATATAACCTTATTATATAATAAAACGGCACGATAATCCTTATAATCCGTAAATAAGGATACCCTTTTTATAATATCGACTATAAAAAAGCGTATACTTACTTTACGGAACTATAACTTTGCTACTTTTACTAAAGATTCGGCTACTTAAGTATAACATAACTATATCACTTCCTTTAAAATACTAAATATTCCGATATCTTATACTCCTTACTCGAAAAAGTATAATACTTTTACTAATAATACTAACTCTATAACTAAGCTCCTTAAAGATTGAAATTCTTTATTAAAGATAATATAAATCTTAACTATAAGGTTATTATCGACGTATTATACCTTTATAAAAAACCGGCCTTATATATTATTAACGAAAGTATGTTATTTTAAGTAGCTAACTTCCTTCCCTCTTTTTTTATTAAGAATATATAGAATATGCTATGTAGATATTAGATATATATATACTAAGAACCCCTTAATAATATTATATATAATTTAAGAATAAACTTCGCTTTAAAGGAATTCCGTATTAATGCTTATATCCTCGGTATTATATATAAAGAAATGCCTATAAAGGCATATTAAGTAGTTAGTAAAGTCGAACGTGCGTACTAGCTACTTTAACGTGCTTTTAATATTTTATACTACGAACCTTTCCTTAAAATAGATATTTATATAATACTATAAATAGCGGTAAAATCTATAAACGATATAGCTAGTCCCGATAGTCTTATACTAACTCTCCTTATTTTTAGCGTATTCCTACGATTTAATTCTAACTCCCCCCCGTCCCTTAGAATCTTTATATAGAAAAAAGCAATTTAAAAAGCTATAGCTATAGTATAACGTATTTATAGAAAGACTATAATTAGCCGCGCCTTAAATATACGTAACGGCTCTTACTTATACGAAGATATCTTCTTACTTCCTCTATAAAGCCTTATACTTATATAGCGCGAGAAGTATAGATAGAAAGAACTATTCCCTATTAATACGATTAATAAACGAAATATTACCGTTATCTTACTAAGTAGCATAACTACGTTCCGAGCGATATATATTAAGCTATTTTATACGGAATACCCCTTAACGTTTTAAGTATAACTCTATTTACTATAAGACCCCTTAAAGTATAAACATTTCTTCTATAAAAAGAGAAAAATGCACTTAAACTCTTATTATAACTTCGCGTATAAAGTATAATTACTACGCTTAGAAAACCGTTTAAAGCATTAAACTAAACTAAGATATAAAATCTTAAGGTACGTAAAGTTTTTTCTTTTATTCTTTTTAACATTATTTAATATAAAGATATACGAATATTTAAGATATAACGAATACGAGAAATAAAAAGCAAAAACGATAAACTATATAAGAAGTCTTAATTAGTTATATAGAGGTATATAAACGACGGTAAGGAGGAAATCCTTACTTCGTAACTTACTATTTAGCGTATAAGCTAAAGACTTTTACTTACCCTTAGTACTTTACTTTAGTTAACGTAAAATATAAAAGGAGAACTTTAAGATATTATATAAGTATACGTTTAATTAAATAATACTTTTATAAGAACTATTCTCGTATATCTCTCTTAAGGACTAGTCCCTTTTTACCCCCTTAAGATAATTCTATATATTTATCGGCCTTTATATAGCTTAGTAAAATTAAGTCTTTACTAGTTTAAGATATATTTCTTATATTATAAGATAAACCTTAATATAGTACTATCCTTTTACGACCCTTACTTACATTTTACAACTAATAGCCCCGACTCTTTTAGCATTACCGGCCTTTAAACTAATAATACCCTTTCTTTTATAATATATTCTTTTTCGTACTTTAAGGAAGATATACTATATAAACCTAAATTTTGTATAAAACTAAAGATAGCCTTAATAAAGCAAACACCCTTTAGGTTTAACGGTACGTATATTTCCTTTATATTTAGTATAATTCTTATTTAATAAAAAGATAAGTAAAAGACTTATTTACGGTATATATAACGGATAGCGATATAAAATAATAGTATATTTCTTAACGTGCTTAAGCTATATATACCGCTTTAATATATTAACTAAAGGCCTTATATAATTTATTTACTACCGGTTAAGTATAAAACTTAAAGGACGACGATATAAAATACTATAATATACGACTTAAATAGTAAATCGATAATTATAACTCCGGACTTCGCTTTATCCCTCTTTTACTTTATATACTATAGCTATATATATTTATAAACGGATTATTTATAAACAATAAAGACCTTATATTATTACTTAGTATATTAAATATCTTAAGAAACGAACTTTTACGTACTATAACTTCTTTTTCTATCTTTAGTAATATTTTATATTAATTATTAATGAAATATTAAAAGGTTATAAGGAGCATACTTATAAGCCAACTTTTTAAGATAGTATAAAGTATCGATTATAGCTTTATACTTTACTTTACAATTTAAAAGAGTATCCGTTTATTTAACCTTCTTAATATACCCTTTATCCTTTAAAGAAACCTACGTTCCCTTTATAAGTACTTAGTAAAACTTAGTACCATTAACGAAAAACGACTTATAATTAATATTATAGCACTATAAGAATCGTACGAACGCCGCGAGATATCTAAAATACGATAGATTTATAGTAAAGAAAATCCCGTAAATACCTTTATAAAGACTAGCTTAAACTAAGCGCTATAAAATCTTATCGTTACGAATAAACTCTTATCTTTACGAAAGTTTTAAATTAAAGGAGTAGTATAATAAGTATCGTAGTACGATAAATTATATAGACTAATACGATATATTTTTAGAATCTATAACTAAAAACGCAAAATCTTTTAATATTAAGATATATAACGTATATAAGAAGGATAAGACTAATCCCCCCCCCCTTTAAAATCTTATATTATAACGTAGGACGAACTAAAGCCCGCTTATAAA
Source organism: Ophiocordyceps robertsii (assembly GCA_027405785.1). Lineage (NCBI taxonomy): Eukaryota > Fungi > Ascomycota > Sordariomycetes > Hypocreales > Ophiocordycipitaceae > Ophiocordyceps > Ophiocordyceps robertsii. The sequence continues at coordinate 105,268 of JAPEBW010000024.1, read as the reverse complement.
TAAACTTAACCTTATTGTTTAGCTTATTATTACTAAGTACCTTAATTACCTTAAGGTTATTATTAACCTTAATTAGTATATTAACTATACTACTAAGCAGATAACGTGCTTAAGGTACGATAAGCCTATTACTTATAATATAACAATATACGCCCCGTTTAGCCTAAATATAAGATATATAAGTACTACCTTAATACCTTAATAAGTAATAGTATATAGAGAATAGATATATACTACGCGCTCCTAAATAAGTAAGGTAAAGATAAGCCGTATCTTAGCCTTAAGACTATATAATAATAGCGCGAAAATATCCTTCCCGCCGCACTAGCTTAAAAGTAATCCGATTAAGCTAAGCACTAGCAAGGACTTATATAGTAATATCGACAAATAAGCGGCGAATAAATATAACTTCGGAGTCTTAAGAAACGTTAATATAGTATAAGAACTAATAAAATAAATAAGAGAAACTATATATTAATAGCGACTCTCTTTTTAAACTAGCGATTATCTTTATTCTTTATTAAGAGAAAGATAATAAGATACTAACCTTATATAGCTTACTGCTAAACCTTAAGGCTAGTAAGCTAGATCGATATAATAATAATAACGCTAAGTATATAGGCTTATAAGCGAGCGATAACGATAACGATAATAATAAGGATATATAACGTTAAGGGCATAATAATAAAGTAAAAGAGGACTTAAGGCGGTATACGTATAATAATAATAATAATAGTATAAGTGCGCGGCAAAGACAACGATAATACTAAGGAAAGAAAGAAAAGAGCTTAAAGAAGGACTATAAAAGGGAATTTATACTTATACTAAAGCATACCGCATATCGCTAGGAAAAGAAAGGCATAAAGAGAGCATACCGCTAAAAGAGAAAATTTCTTTATATAATAAGAAATAATACTAAAGAACGAAATAATAAATTCTTATTAAAGCATATAGTAAAGGCACAAGGTATAAAACTCCTACTTATCCCTTATTTAAATATACCGTAAAAGTACGAGGGATAAACCTTATTAATCCCTTATTTAAGCATATTATAAAAGTATAAAGTATAAACTCTTACTTAAGTAAATCGTAAAAACATAAGGTAATAGTAAAGAAAAGAACCTTTTACTAGTTTAAAAACAAACTATATAAGGAAATGCTAATAAACGCTCTTAAATACTTTTCCTTAAGAATAAAAGGAAAAAGTATAAGTATTAAAAGAGTAACAACACGTACGAAGTATTATATTATACTACGACTTATTATACTTATAAAGGAGCAATAATATATATAGAGTGTAATATTATATTAAGACCTATAATACTTATAGAGGAATAATAATATATACGAAGTATTATATTATTTTACGGCTTATAATAAGGGGCTATTTATATATCTATATATAGGAGTGTTCGTTCCCGCCTTTTTAAGAGGGATAACGTAGAATATAACTAATAAGTTCTTCGTTTACTTAGTATATATATATTTACTTAAAGATTGTTTATTTAATATAAGCAAACAACCCTTAAGAGCGATATCCTAGCCTTAATAATCGCCGGAGCTAAGGTAATTAGCTACTATAGCTAGCGAAATTTCTATGCCTTTTAGGTTTAAGGCTATAGTATAAACGTTTTAATATATAACTATAATAATACTATTAAGCTTATTAGTAAGCTTAGCGTTAGCCTTGCGGGCTATACGTATATTATCTATATAAGGGCTAAAAGTAAAAGTAAGTAGCTTAACGTTTTTATAAAAAAAGGCTAGGCCGGGGGCGGTATTAAACGTTAAAGTTTATACTATAGTAATACTAGCGCGCTATTAAAGCTTTATTACCGCGGAGACGAGCTTTAAATATATAAAATGCTTAATAGGCTAGCTAAACTTATATAACTCTTTTTAAGTAGCGTAAAGCTTATAAGCTATATCCTTCCTAATAGCGGTAAGCTATATAAAGGATTAACTAAAGACTAAAAGCGGGTTTAATATAAAGCTACTTATTTAAAAATAGAAATAATTACTTAAAGTATAAGTTATATGTACTTTTATAAAAATAGCTAAGAGAAGGTTAATAATGCGAATTACGTACGTTTATAGAGCGAATATAGCTTAAATATATATAAGCTTAATTTTAGTAACTTTAAAAAACTATAAGTATATTATTACTTAATAAGCGCTTTATATATATATAGTAAGGGATCTTATACTTAGTGCTAAAATAAACTTAAGCCTCTTTATCTTAAGTGCCCTTACTTAGTAGCTTAAAAAGTAAACTTATATTAAGGTTAAAAAAATAACTTTCTTCTTTAATATAGTAAAAATAAAGGCGATAATATAATAGCGGCGGAACTATAAATACGTAATAATAGCGGGGCAATAAATATATAATAAGCTTATAAGGAGAATAAGTATATTTCCGGTTAAAAAAAAAGAAAGTATATATATATACGCGGTGTATAAAAGACTTTATCCTTAAGACTACGCGTAAAATTAATAACTAAGTAGCGCGAATAAATAATAAGCTTAATTAAGAATATATATATACTATAAGGCGCTAAATCTCTATTAGCGGGGCTTATTATAAGCTTACTTTTTAAGGCCGCGCTACTTATAAGAGGGGCGTAGGTTGAAATCTTATTTACCCTCCTGCCCTTGTATTTAAGGGGATATTTAAAGGGGGATAAAAAGGTAAACTATAACTTATACTTAAGACTTAAAGCGTAGTGCTTTAAGCCGCGTACCGTTTAAGTTAAAAGCGGCCTTAGCTTAGCTAAGCCGCGTTAAACTACTTAGCGAGCAAGATATACTTATAGCGGAAAGCGTACTCCTTTTTCCTTATATAAGGTTATAAGGCCTTATATAAAGTAGACTAAGTATAAAAAAAAGAGGTTTTACTTTAAGTACTCCGGTTTTTTCCTTTTATTTTAAAAATATTAAATTTTTAAAAACCTAAGTTAAGTCCTTAGTATAAACTTAATAATAATATAGTATATAGTCTTAATATAATTAAATAGTGTTCTTATTATTAAAAAGGGTTTTATAATAGCTTTTCTTTCCGGAGAATATTATAAAGCTATAGTATGTTTTTAAAATAACATTTAAGTAAAAGTTTATAAATTTATTAATATCTTTTTAAACGTTTTATTAAGCTAGTTTAAAGAGTTTTATAGCTTTTTAAAAGCTTATTAGCCACGTTATTTTTCTTTTTATTTATTTACTTAATAGTAAAGTTAATAAGTAAGATATACCTAATTTATTTAATAATTATAGCTCTTAAGATCCTTTTAACTGCCTTGTTTAGCTAATTAATAAAAACATTTATATTAGTTTAAAGAATATAATATACACTGTAAATATATATTTTTAGCCTTTATAAAGTGTAAAATAATAGCCTTCTTTCTTTTTTTATTATATTATATTTTACTTTAGTATTATTTTAAATCTTTTTTTTTATATAGAATAGACTTTTCCTTTTATTTTAAATTTATATTAAATTAGCCTTTTAGCTTAAAACCCCTATTTTCTCTATTTTAATAAGTCTTCCTTTATTAAAGCTTTTTATAAGATACTAAAAAGACTAAGCTAGTAATAACCTCTTTTAATTAATTTATAGCTTAGTATTAATCCTATCTTTACTTTTTAGGAGTTTTATTTAAGTATAAACTATTAAATTTCAATCTTATAGTACTTAACAATACTAAAAAAAGCCTTTACTTTTAAGATATTATTAAACTTAGTTTATTCTTAAATGTTAATAACTTTAGCTTTTATAAGGCTCTTAAGTTTTATTATATAGATATAGCTAAATACTTTAAAAGACTTTAATAAATAAATTTAATTTCTTTTAGTAATTATATAGCTAGAAAGTTTAATATTAACAAGAACTTTTTTTTAGTTCACAAAGTATTTAAAAATAAACCTTTTAACGCTTAAAGTGCTATTTTGTTTACTATATATAGCCTTAAGTCCCTTAACCTTTATATTCTATTTAAAGTTCTTATAAATATTAAGAATAAAGTCTTTAAAAATTCGCTATAATATTTATATAAATTGCTTTATAAAATTAGTAGCCTTTATAAAAACGTAGTTAAGTCTTAACTTTAAAGGTTTAAAGGCACTTAATTATAAGATAGGAAAAAGGTTAGTAATAATAAGATTAAGTATATTAAGAAATAGTTATAAAAATCTATAAGTACTTAACGGGAGGGTTAATATCTTAGATTATTACTATATTTACCTTTATAGTTAAATTAATTAAGCGGAGCTTATTATATTCTTCTATAAGAAGGAAAAGATGATTTTTATAAGCGTTATAGCCTTCTTAAAAGACGCTGCTTTTTAGCTTACTTTATAGTATATTAATAACTTTCTTTTTTATTGTTTTTAAAATCAAAATAAAAGATACTTACTAAGTCTTATATTTTATAGTCTTTATAATTAAAAGGGGGGCTATTAATAAACTTACTTTACTTTTTTTTAAAAAGTCTTATAATAAGACTATTTTCTTATTAAATATATATAAGTTAAAGATAGCGGTTTCTTATTAAGATTAAAAGTAATTAAATTACTTATAGATTACTATTTAAAGGAGCGCTTTAAAAGTTTTAACTTAATAGTTTCCTTATAGGCCCTTTATAAGCTACTATACTAAGTTTTAACTTTTAAAATACTATTTAGTAAGTTGTTTTACTATAAGCCGTGTCTTTTTCTTAATTATAAACAACCTTTTTACTATTTAATTATAATACTTTATATTTCTAACTTTATCTTAAATAGCGTCTTATTTATCTTTTCTTTTAGTTAAAGCTTTTATAAAAACTATCTTATTAAATAAGATATTATTTAAAAGGTTAATTATATTAGCTTTTCTTTTAAAAAGTGTATTTATATATAAGTTAAAAGACTTAATAAGCCTTTTTTTTCTTATAATATTTCTTTTTTAGATCTTTTAAATTTTTCTTGCGTTTTCTTAATACTTTCCTTAAAATGTATAATTAACTTATTTATTATTACTTAAAGAATTCCTTTTCCTCCTTTTAATTGAAATAAAAAGATTACCTAGACTTTTATATTTATAATAATTTATTGCCTTATTAGCACTTATAAAGTAAGTATAAGCAGCTCTTATTATTAATCTTATAAACCTTTTTTACGAATAAGCGTATTATTATTTAGTAAAAAGCTACGATTCGAAAAAAAGAGCGTTAAAAAAAAGTATTTAACTATTAAAAGAAGATATGATTTATATAAATATTTTTATTTAAACTAAGTAATACAAACACGTTTTAGTAAAAAAGAAATAGTTTATTAATTAAATCGTAAAATAAAACATTTTTGTTTTAAATTTTAAGGCTTATAATCCTTACTTATAAAATTATTATTATTAAAAGTAAGTGGCTATAAAATACTTCTTTATAGAACTTTATTATTAATATTTAAAAAAGGCTTATTTTTAAAAGCTTTAGTAGCTTTAGTAATAAACCGGATAGTCTTTATTTAATATCTTATATAAATACTTTTATACTTAAGAGAATATTTAAAAGAAACTCTTACTATATAAATAAAAAGTATTCTTAAGATTAAAAAGATAAGTATATAGTTAAGTAGAATAAAGAGGGTAATAAGTATTTAAGCAGACTTTATATATAGTTTAAGCTTAGTTTCTCTAAGTATATTTTACTATGAAATTTAAGTTAAACTTAGTTATTACTTTAAATAAAGTAGCTTTTAAGCTAAAAGCTTAAGTATATTATCTGCTAACAAGATTGCCTTTTAATTTAGTATTAATTAAAGCACTTAAGACTTTTTTTTATAACTTCTTAATCATACTTAAATATAAAGAAGGTTTTATATTTACTTAAAAAGTTAAAACGGGGTAATAAGACTTATAGTATAAGCTGAAATTTCCTATATAGGGGCTATTATAAAGTAGTTTAATAAAGTTAGTTTTAAAAGGGTTTAGTTAATAATATAAATTTGTATATAGTTTTAATTTTTTAGTTTATTAAGTAAAGCGTTTATAAGGTTAAAGCTAAATAAAATAAGTATATAATAGCGCTATAGAAATAAGCTATTTACTTTATTATATATCTTATTAATTATAGTAATAAGTTTTTAAAGTTAATTAAAAGCATTATACTTTTAATTTAATAGCTTATAAATAGTATTTATTAGTGCTTGAATTCTTTAAAGAAAGTTCTTATTAAGTTCGTAAGTTATTTTATTTATTTTCAATTAATTTATTTTACTTAGTATATTTATAAGAGGGTAAAAAAGAAAATGTTTATTATAGTTAATATATCTTTATTATTCCGGCTATAAAAGGGATAATATATAAAATAACGATTAGAATTAGCAAAGTATAGATAGATAGATTAGTAGTATAAAGGTTTTTAGTATAGGTTAATTATTAAAAGGAGTGCTAGTTGTTTTTTAAGCGCAATAAGAGTATTTTTTACTAAAGGGGATAATATTTTTACTATTAATTAAATACATTTAAGGGTTAAATGGTTTTTATAATTTTTCTTTTATAGTTAAAGTAAAGATAAAGGTAATCTTTATTCTTATAAAACAAGAATTTGTTAATATTTAATTTTTCCGGTTTCTTTTTATCTTAGTAAGTATAAGTCTTCTTATTTAATATCTTTAAATCGTAAAGCAGGTACTTGACTATTTTATATTTAATATAGTACTTTTTTATTAGTTCCTTAAAGTTTATTATAATAACTAGTGATTTTTCTTCTAAATCTCTAAGGAGCTTAAAACTTTTCTTATTATTAGATATCCTAGTAATTATTAAGTTTAAGCAAGGAAAAGAAAGCGTAATATCTGCCAGCTATAAAAATTAAGTTAAGTTTACACTTTTAGCTTTATTAGTATATTTTATACTAACTGTAACTTAGATTTAAAAGAGGAACTTAATACGATTTTATAATAAAATTTAAATCTTTGTTATTAAAATATAAAACATAAACTTATTAATTATAATATAAATTTCTTTTATAAAGTTAGTTCTTTATTAATCGTAAACTAGTATCTTAGTAGATCTTATCTTTAAAAAAGTCATAACTAAAACATTATTTTTATTGTTTTTAACTTAGCGTTTTCTTTCTCTTTTATATATTTACTTATATAATTATATAAACTATTTAATTTTTACTTTTCTTATTAAATGCTAGCTTATTAAAATAAAGCACAGTTAGGTTATATACCTTAATAAGAATATTTTATCCGGTAAAGTTTTAAGGCTTTTACTTTTTAAGTTATTTTTATCGTTAAAAATTATAAAAGGTAGCTATTTTACTTCTTATTACTATTTAATTAAAGCAGGTTAAAGTTGTTAATACATTAGCTTATTTAACTAAAAGTATTATAAAACATTCTAGTTAAGCTTTAACTATATAAACTATAAGTCTTTAGAAATATAAACTAAGTCTTATATATTTAGCGCTTAAAGTTAAAGGAATTAAACGTACGTTTTATTTAAGTATAAGAACTATACTTTTAAAGTTATAAAGCGTATTTTACTTAAAAGGTTATATATTTATTAAGGTAATATTTATTTTCGTTATTATAAAAGCACTTTTCAACCTTTATAACTAATATTATATAAAGTCTTTCCTTTTAATTAAATATTTAATGTTTTAATAAATTTATTATAATAAGTTAATAACTACTTAATATTTTTATTAAGAATTTAGGTTTGCTAACTTACTTAAATTCTATTTTTATAGGATTTAGTAAGGCCTTATTTTAATTAGCTAAGTTTCTTATAATATCTTAAAAGGCCTGAAATAAGTTTAAGATAAGGTAAGTAATATTATTGATATTAATAGGTATATTAAGGAAAGTAATAAGGTTTTTTTTTAAAAGCTTAGTATTAATACCTTTTACTTAAATATTTATTATTCTTATCTTTTAAAATTCTTTAATACTTCTTTTTAACTATTCTAACTTATTTAAATTTTTAATTATATACTTTAAAAGCTCTATTTTGTTTTATAATACTTTACTTTAAAGCTTAGTAGCTATTAATAAGCTTAGCAATAATCTTATATAAGAGCTTTAAAAGAGAGTTTAATATTGATTTATTATACTTAAGGATACTAATAATTTATTTAACTTAATAAATAAAGTAAATTAAAGCTATAGATTAAGCCTATTTATATATCTAGGCTCTATACTAAAGATATTAAGAAAGACTTAACTATTTTATAACTTTAATAATAAATAAAAGCCTTTTTATATTCTAATAAATAAGCCGGTTTGTTATAAGCTTTTAGCTACTAAATATTATATATATATTAATACTTTTAGAGCTTTTCCCTTAAACGTAGAGAAGGCCTGTTCGGGGCATTTAGAAAGAAAGCAATTTATATAAAAAGAATCAGCTTATTAATAAATAGTAAGAATAGGTAAACTAGGTAGTAAAGCTCTTATTCTCTTATTTTAGTCGCTATTTAATAGCCTATATATAATAAAGAGTGATTTTAAATAAGTAAGGCAATAATAAATAGTCTAGTAAATAACAACAAATCACAAATAGTCCTTATTAAAAAGGAGGTCTATAGAAGGTCTATATACTAAAAAGTAAAATAGCCTTTAGTCTATACGTAGCTAAAAATTAAAGGAAGCCTTAAGGAGGCTCGTGCTATAGCTACTACTACTACTACTACTACTACTACTACTACTATTGTTACTACTGCTATTATTACTGCTATATCGAGAAATAGATATAATATACCCCCTTAAGTCGAGCCTTAATAAAAAAAAGACGACTTAAATAGCTTAAATAGCTATTTTAAGTTAAAGTCTATAAAAGATAAGGGGTAAACGTCCGTAATATTAGTAAGACGAAGCTACTTTTAAAATTTAAGAAAGCGTTATTTTAGTAGTAATTTAGTAAGACCGTCTGCGACTTATTGATTTAAGGGGATAAAATCGATAGAAAATGTATTTCGAAGGAATTTCTGCCTAGCTTAATAGTTATAGATTTTAACGTGCTTTAAGGCCGTTTTAATCTTTAGGATTTTTAAGGTAACGAGGCGTATAGTCTGTTTATTATTATAGAAAAGCGTAGGGATTCGAATATTTAGTTCGAGGGAGATACTAAAAAAGAAGCGTAAAATCGAGATAAGTTCTTTTGCTATATTTAAAAGAGCTAAAAGCTCTACTTCTATTAAACAAGTAGTAACCGTATATTACTTATTAGTAGACTAGGCGATAAGTCCGTTTAAAAGGCTTATAACGTATCCTTAACTAGAATTTCTAGTCTTAAGGTCGTTTACGAAAGCTATATTTATATAAGTAAGTAGCTCCGGGTCTTTAATATTAGAAAGTTTAATGCTAAAATAGCATAAGGAATAAAGGTAGGAAATAAAGGACTTTACTAGCTATATATATTACTAAGGAGGATTTTATATAAATTCCGCGAGGGTATTTAAGGCTTTAAAGATATCCGGTCTTATAGAAAATGTTAAAGAATTAATAGATCTTATAAGGGATTAATAGTAGTAGATTTCTTTATTAAATATAGTAGCTATATTCTTCGTTAAGGTCTTAAGAATAGGAAAAGAAGACTCTTTTAAAATAAAAGGGTCGAGGTTATATATATTATGTATTTTATTAATATAAGTAAACTAGCTAATATATAGCTTTTAAAGCTACTAGTCTTAAATAATATATAGTCTTAAGAAGAAGGTAAGGGTGCCGTTATTAATAAGGGAACACGTCTTTTTAAAATAAGATATAAAGTCTTTAGCTTTCTTTTTATCTTCTTTACGAAATATAATAATAATATTATTAACTTAAAAAAGGGTAAGTATAGAATTCGCTATAAAGATATAAGGCTTTTTAAGGCACTATTAAAGCTATAAGGAAATAAGGGTCGAAGAAAGCTCTTTTTACTAAAAAAGAAGTAACTATTAAAGTCCGTAAAGGGCTTTTATAAGCCGTAATACGTATTTCGATATTTTAAATCTTTCTAGGAAATAAACATAAATCTCTTTTACTACGCCTTATAGTATAAAGATAAGGGGATAAGGCGCGGACTAATAACCGCTAATTAAGGCTAGTACTACAGACTAATTACTATTAGTTAGGCTACTATAACGGACTAATTACTATATATAAACGTATATAAGGGTTTAAAAATAGTAAAAAGCTTATTTTTTCTTTAAAATATAGCTAGCTACTTTATCCTTAGTTTTTTAAGCTAATTTTTAGGATCTTAAACTATACTATCTTACTATTTATTATAAGTATATAGATAAACTATAAACATCCTTATAAAATTACTTAAAAAACTAAGTATAAGCTTAGTCGGAAATACTATAAACGATAATAAGGGAAATCCCTTAAATATCCTTAAATATCCCTTAAAAATCGCGGTAAAGTCTATCCTATATCTTTTAAGGTCTTTTTATATTTAAAAATAGGCCGATTTATAAATAAGATATCTTATAGAAATCCTTAAATATCACTTAAAAATACTAGCAGAATCCACTTAGTAGTTTTTATAGTATCTTTTATAATTAAAAACGTTATAAACTATAGTTAAATAAGCTCTTAAGCTTTTATAGTTATATCTTAAAAATCTTAGCAAGGTCTAACTAGTAATACTTATCGTATCTCCTTAAGCGAGCTTTTATAGTTTATATTTTAAGCGTTCTTATCGCGGGCTTTTATAAGGCTCCTTTTAAGTAAAGTAAGGAGTTTAAGCATAGCTATTTAGATTTTATAATACCTCCCTTAAGTAAAAACGAAAAGCTTACGTCCTTATTAGTTTAAAGGAAAAATAAAGTAAAGGGGGCGCTAAGTAATAGCTTTATAATAGCGTCTTTACGCTATATTAATTGTATATTATCTTTATTCTTTTAATATTTCTTTTAGCTTATTTAGCTAATAATAGTTACGTAGCTTAAAATAGTAAGTAAGCGGCTTTATTATAAATCTTTACTACTTATTTTATTAGATATCTTTGTTTTATTAAGTCTATTTATATATTTAGCTAAAGCTAATAGTTCGGTTTTAAACCTTTTTTTAAGTATGCGTTTAAGTACTTATTAAGTAGTAAGAAGTCTCCGCGCTAAGGAATATTTGTTTTTTATAGCGGGATATATTATAAGACACTAGCTTTATTTAAGCCTTATTTTATAATATTATCTTACTTACCTTTTACGCCGTTTTTAATCCTCCGCTAAGTTTTTTATATTACTTACTAGCTTTATAAAACGCTTTTAAGTAAAATATTATTCCCTATTTATTACTGCTATTATAGCTATCCCTTACTTTTTATTATTAAGCTTTTTAACTTATTATCTTTTTTACGCGGTGCTATTACTTATACCTTTTTACTAACTAACGTATGTCTTAATACTAAGAAGGTATTAAGGTAAAGATAGGCTATCCCGCTAATATTAATAAGTATAGTTAATATTAAAGTATTAAATGTTTATATTCTTACTTAAAAGCAGGTAATAAAGTCCTTAATAGCTTTAATACTTAACTCCTTACTTTTAGGGTTTTAAATATATTTAATAGTCTTAAAGAACCTTTTTAAAAAAGGGGCCTGAAAATCGAGAATATAAAGCGGATAGTTAATATAGCTAATAAGGCGGATATTAAAGCCTAGGAATTTTATTGCTTAGGTTAAAGTTAAATTACGTTTAAACTCTTCGCGGGCCTATAAGTAGAACTTAATATAGTTTATAGCTAAGCGGAAACTCTTAATTATTATAATCTTATTGCTAAAGTATAGGCTTATAAAGCTAGGCTTATTAAGGATCGTATTAGTTACTATTAGCGGCTTTTATAATATTAAGCGGCGGAATATATCGCGAGGCTAGTTATTGCTATCTCTTTTAATTAAGAAAGAATAGCGGATAGATTATAATAAAGCGCTTATACGCCTTTATATAGCTAGGCTAAGCGTAGCGATAAGGGGAAAGAGAGTTTACTAAATAAAACTAAATAAGTCTTTAAGGCCTATAATAGCTATAAGCTAAGAGGGGGATTTTATAGCGCGGGCTAGACTATATATAAACTAAGATAAGGTTTTAGCTATAATAGCTTAAAACGCCGCTATAAACCTAGATATAAACTAGTTAAGCTAAGCCTTAAATATATAGTTAAAGATAGCGCGGATATCGTTTTAGTTATTTAGTTAAAGCGAGCTCTTATTAGTTATAGTAGCTACTATAAATCTTAAGACTATAGTAAGGTTAGCTAACTTAAAGGTATTAAGTATTAACTAGTTATTCTGCTAATAAAGATTTCTAGCTATGCCTTTAAAAATATATCGGCGGCGGGGGCTTTTAAATAGTAAAAGCTAAGTTAGAAGTATAGCTAAGTTACTACAAAACCGGCTATTTAGACCACGCTATAATATAAGGCTAAAGGGTAAGTCGTTTAAGTTAAGTATTTAAAGAGGGTAGTATAAGCCGTTTTTTATAGTGCCGTAAATTAAGTCGAATCTATTAGCTTAAGCATAGCTATAAAAAGCGGTATAAGTTTATATAAAGGCTTAAACTTAAAGGTTTATACTCTCGCTAAAAGACCTAAAGCTATAAACGATAGCCACTTTGCTTTTATAAAGCTTAAGCGCTAACTTATACTTTTTATATTAAAGATATAAAGGCTTTTAAAAAAGCGGGTTAAAAAAGTAATGACGAAATAGCTAATCTTAGCAAAAAAAATTATTTAACAATAAAAGGACTTAAAATAAAAGTATTAAGATTATAAGCTTAAAGTAAAGCAAATTATATATATAAAAGTAAGCGGGGTATAGCGGGCGAAAGCTAGTAGTATAAGGAAATATAGTTATAAAAAAAAGAAAAAAAGAAAAGAGGGTAAGCGGCGGAAAGAATTTAAATAAGTATACTATAAAGCTAAAAAGGCCTTATTATTTAAAGTAAATAGCGGTATATTATTATTAAAATAACTAATTACCTTAAGCGCGGTAAGTTATAGTTTTTAGTAACTTATAATAGCTTTTTAGTTTTAAGCTTAAGCTTAACCCTTAAATTCTCTTTATTAAAGAGTTTTATATTAAGTTATAAAAGCCGCGTATTATACTTTTATTTAAACTACTTAAATAGCTAACTCCTTTTATACTTTCTTAAAGACTTTTATAATCTAAAGTAAAAAGACTGCTTTTTTATTTACTAATAAGTTATAAGTAGTTAGCTTGCTTTTTTTACTATAAAAAACTCCTTTTTTAGTTTTCCGCCGCCTTTTTTTATTATACGGCTTTATAAGATTCGTTTTACTTCTTACTTATTTAAGTGAAGTATTATTTTATCTTAAACTAAGCTAAGGCATATAGCTAGCTTATTTACTAAGTATAGTTATACTATTAAAATAACTAAATAGATATTAAAGAACCTTTTTATATTTAACTAGTATATAAGCTATCTTACTTTAGTAGTAACCTAAAGCGGCTTAGTACGCCTTTCTTAAAGTTTTACTAGTTTACCTTCCGCAATATAGTAAACTTTATTAAGCTATAGCTAAACTTAATTGCTAGGCTTAAATTTTAATAAGCGGTATTTCTTATTATATTTATTCTTTATACCGACTTAAGCGTAAATTATAACTAACTTCGCTTCTTTTAATAAGACCTCTTAGTTTTTTAAATATAAGGAGTTATTAAGTAACTAAAGGCCGTTATTTATTTTTATTCTTATAATAAGCTTATTAAGGGCTTTATAAATTATAAAAAAGAAGGAATTATTAAAGCTAAACTAAAAGGCGATTAGTATATTAGTTTAGCGTAAGTCTAGTAAATAAGCGGTAAAGCATTATAACGCGATTTTTATAGTTTAGTTTCGCCTTTTTAATAAGTTATTAGTTATAGGGTATTAAGCGGTAAATATAAAAAGCTTTAATTTCAAAGCTTACTATAAAGTCCGCTAAAATGCTAAAGTAAACTTTACGTCTTAATTAAAGATTATCCCCTTTAAAATTCCGTAGTTAGTATAAAGCAGCTTAGTATATAACGCTTATACTTAGTTTTCCGCTTTAAATTAGTTCTTACTTAAAATAAAGATTAATATCTTTAAGAATTTATTAGTTATAGTTAGTAAGGTATTAAAAAAGTTCTTTATACGATCTTTTTATAGGGATTATTTAGCTTAGACTATTAAGAGCCTAGTAATAAAGTTTATTATTATTATTTAGTATAAAACCGGCGGGCTTTAAATCCGGATAAGCTACTTTAACGTTTTACTTTAATTAGTTTAGTTATAGTAGTTAGCGTTTAAGCTATTTTTAACCTCGTTTAAATATTTACTAAGCTAAAGGATTAAGAAGCTCTTAAATAAATCTTATTATATATAAGTATAGCTAGTATAAAAATATTTAGTATAAGCGTTTTTAACGATCTCCTTAATTTAAGTTTTAAGGATATATAGTATTTAGTATTTATTATTTTCCGTAAAGTATAGTAACCTTTATAATTAAAGGAATAAGAGTTTAAAGATACTATCTTTATCGCTAAGCTATATAATAATCTTTCCTTACTATATATCCTTTATATATCTATTAATTATTCTTTAGCGGAGCGGTAATTAAATTAATACTTATATTAAAAGAAATATATAGTTTATTATCTTATCTTCTTAAATACGTTTTAATTCCCCTTCTTAGTTTTAGGATACTAGCTTATTATTTTAGTATAGTAAACGTAAAAAAGCGTTTAGTATAATATTTTTAACGCTTAAGATATAGTATACTTTAAGCGAGAATTAGCATAAGTATTAAGAAGCTAGGACTAGCTTATTATTAGATTTTACATTAATAAAGAAGAAGGATTTTTAGTATACGATTTTATAAGTACTTATATAGTCGGTAAAGATAACTACTTATAGCGTTCTTATAAATAGTATTATAATATATAACTTATAGACTACTTATACTAAACTAGCTACTTTAAGCTTTATAAGCTAATATTAAGGCTCTTTTCTTTAAAGGGCGCGGCTTAAGTAAAAAATAAGCTAGACTTTAGTCCGGGCTAGTAGCGTCTTTTTATCTTATTTTATACATTCCTTTAAGTAAAAAGCTATAGCCGCTACTCTATATTCTTAAGATATATTAATTTAGATAAATAGTTATTAAGTAAGGTTAAAGTAGTAAATCGTTTAAAGCTTAGTAAGGTTTTTAGTTAGATTTATAAAGGCTTTTTTTTATTTTAAAGTAAGCTAAAAAGCGGCTTTTACGGTATATCGTGCTTATCTTTAACCCCTTTAAAGGACTCTTTCTTCTTATCTTACTTAAAGTAGCTCTATCTTTTATCTTAATAAGACGTTAACTTCCTTAGCGAAATATAAGACTATATAGCGTAGCTACTTAATAAGGCCGATCTATTTCTTAAGCTATTAAAGGTTCTTTAAAAACGCAATATCCCTTAAAGCTTATACGCGTTTAGCTATATTTATTAAGCTAATAGGGATTACCTTTAATTTTAATAGCTATATAGATAAGTATGCTAAAAAGGACTTTAATCCTAATAAGGTAATATTATAATAATAAAAAGCGTGAAATACTGCCTTTAAGTATTAAAGGTGTTTTTTAGCTAATCCGGACTAGATAATAATATCGTCGATATAGGCCGCCGTATATTTTTAGTATTTATAAAGAATATTATTAATAAACCTTAAAATATATATTAAAAAGTTCTTAAAGCCTATAAGTATTATTCGTAATCTTTTTAGCTTATAATAGCTTATAACTACAAAACTTTCTTAGTAGTCTTAGTAAATTAAAAATTAGTAAAAAAACGATTATATACTTACTATACTAATAAACTTCTTTCCTTAAAGTCGTTTAATTATATCGCTTTAAAGCAGTATTAAATAAGCGTTTTAAGTTATAACGGTATTAATCCCTAATAAGTTTATCACTACTTATCTCTTTTTCCTTTTTATTTATAATGTTTTATACTATAAATACTAGCGCCGCGAATAAAGTTAGCTTATAAACTTATTTTAATTATTATAATTTAGTTAGCTAGCTAAATATTTTATTTACTACCTTTTTATCCTTATTAATTAATAGATATAATCTTAATACGACTAATTAGTATTACTATCCTTTTCTTAAGGGAATGCGTATATATTTAGATTCGTCTATATATACTCCTCCTTTATTCTTTTAAAAGCGGGGGAAGAATTTAAAGATATTTTAAACTTTTAATGCGTATTTTAAGTCCTTAGCGTAGATTTAAACGCCCTTATTAATAATAAGTTTAAGTAAGTTATTAGTTTAGCTAATCCTAAGCTTATAGTTTACTATAAGATCTTTTTATAGGAAGTCCTTAATACGGTTTATTTTATCTAGGATTTTTATAAAGACTTTTACTAAAAAATATTAGTATTAACCTCTTTATATAGCTAGAATTACTTATTAAGGTTTATAGTTATCCTTACCTTTAAGCCTTAGCGGAGTACTAATAGTTCCTTAAAATAGTTTATCGCTATAAAGCTCTTATAATCCTATATTATCGTTTAAGCGAGCTTTAAGTTATGAAGGAAGAATATTATATTACGCTTTAATAGCGGCGCCTTAACCTATATAAGTAAAGCATAGCTAAAACTAGCTAAAACTATTATAGTAACTAAGTAAATTACCTATTTATCTATATAGGCTTTAATCTTTATCTTAAGCCCTTTTTTTCTATAGACTAATTAGCGTGTATAAGTAAATCGTAACGGCTTATTAAATCTTAACGGTTAAATATTAAGAGAAGCCTTAACTATTTAAACGCTTTATAGCTTTTAAATAACTATTAACTATACTAAGCTATATCTTTATATAATAATATCTTAGCTAAAGTTAAGGGGGTGTTTCATTTTAATATATTAATAAAGCTTATGTTTAAGGGGAATACTTTACTATAAAATCTAGATACTTTGTTAGCCTTTTAAACTAAGTCTGCTATAATATAAATTACGGTTTCCTTTAAGCTTTTATTAAAGTTTATTTAAGCTCTTTTTATATTATACTTTTTATCCTTAAAATAGTTATTAATTTTTACTATAGTTCCTTCTTTAATTATAAAGTATACTTAGTTTAGCTTTAGCGTTAGTAAGTATATAGTCTTTAAGGTTCTTTTTTTTAAGCTAAAAGACCTTAGCTTATATTTTAAGCTATTTTAATAGGTTTCTCCTATAACCTAGCGGGCGCTAAAAGGCTTATAATATATCTACCTTCATTAAGCGGTTTAAAAATTTCGCTTATAGTCTTAATAAGCCCTTAATAAATAGCTAAGGCGTCCCGGACTATCCTTTAAGTATATATAAAGTATAATTAGTTAGTCCTTACTTTTTTATAAGTTAGATTTATTTTTTACGCGCTAGTAAGTGCTTTTAAGATCCTTTAGTTTATTTAACTTATAGCTAAGAAAGAATGTCTTTATATTTATTAATCTATTTATTAACATTATTATTTCCTACTAAACGTTATAAAGATTTTTATAAATAAATATCTAGCCTTTTAAAAATTATTATATTTAAGTAGTTTAGTTAATAAAGCGCGGCTTTAGCTTTATATTTTAAACGCGATATCTAAGACTTAAAGTTAGACCTTATTACTATATCTTTAATAGTAAAGTACTTTTTATTAAGTACTTATTTCGCTATATTTTAGCGGATTTTCAACCGTTTTTATAAAGCGGAGATCTATTAGCTTAGTTTAAGGCTAAGCTTACTAAGCCTTTCTTATTATAGTTCTAAAAGGTCTTTAAAATACTATTCCGCCGCACTTTCTTAAAGAAAAGAGGGTAATTATATAGCTAATTCGTTTATATAAGCCTTGCTTTAATTAGCGTTTTAGCGAATAAAGTTAATAAAACGGTTAACTCCTTAAAATATACTAGCCTTATCGTCTTCTAAAACTTTATTAAAGGATGCTTTTAGCGGTCTTTATAAGTTAAATCTCCTTATATCTTTAGCTTATAGTTAAGGTTTTTCTTAAGGCTTAATAAGCGCGTTTTTTTTTCTTAGTGCTTAAAGGAGATTAAGGAATTATTTATTTAATAATACTACTATTTTTATTAAGGGGCTTAAGGCTATACTTAATCTTAGTATTTATATACTATATATAAATAAGTTTAGCCTATTAAAGGTATTCCTTACCGCGTCTTTATCACTTATTATTAAGGGCTTAGTCTTAATATTCTTATTAAGCGCTTAACCTTTTATTTTATATACGTCTTAAAATTTAATATATTATAGGGCCTTAAGCATAAAAGGCTTATTTTTATTAATTAAAAGTCCCGAAAATATCTTAATTAGCGCGGCTATAGCGGATAATACTAAATAATAATACTAAACTAAGAAACTACTAAGTATTCTTTAAAGCGGATTTTAGGTTAAGGCCTATAAACGAAACTTTATTGGTAGTAAATAGTAAAAATATCTGCTAAGCTTACTATTTAAAGGAAAAAGTAGCTTTATTATTAGCTTAATTTAAAGGGTATTTAGCGGGTAAAGAGCTAAAAGGTTTAAAGGTTAGCTTATCCTTACTTTTTTTATTTATAGGATAATCGATTTATTTAAGTAATACTAAATCTAGTTTATATAATTATTAAGGTTTTATTATTTTATAGTCTATCCTTTATTAGTATTTTAAAAGTATATTGCCTCTTAAAAGAAAGTAATCTTTACTTAGCTAAGTAAAACTCGCTTTATATCTTATTTAGCTTTATAAGCTATTATAGTATAATGCCTTAAAAAAATATAAAGAAGATTATAAAACTAGTATACTTAATAGGCCCCAGTCTTTTTTACTTTTTTAGCTTACTTATCTTAAAATTTTATTATAAGCGTATTAAAAAAAAGGTGCTTATTATTATAGTTAGACTTAAAGGTTAATAAAAGCTTCTTATTAAAGAAAATATTATTTAGTATTAAACTTCTTATAAAATAAGTACTTACTTATATAGTATAGTTACTTTAAGCTTAGCGGATATTTAAGGGATTTTTATTTAAATAAGTAAGAATTGCTACTATTTACTATACTTTATAGTATAAAGATAAGGGGATAAGGCGTAGACTAATTACTATTAGTTAAGGCTAGTATTATAAACTAATTACCGTAAATTAAGGCTAGTATTATAAACTAATTACTATTAATTAAGCTAGTATAATAAACTAATTATTATATATAAACCTATATAAAGGTTTAAAAATAGTAAAACGCTTATCTTTTATTTAAAGTATAGCTAGCTACTTTATACTTAGTTCTTAAGGCTAATTTTAAGGGTTTTTAACTATACTATCTTACTATTTATCGTTAATATAAAAATAAACTATAAATATCTTTATAGAATTACTTAATAAACTAAGTATAAGCCCGGTGAAAAATACTATAAATTATAATTAAGGAAATCCCTTAAATATCCTTAAATATTCTTTAAAAATCGTAGTAAAGTTTATCCTATATTATTTAAGGTTCTTTTATAATTAAAAATAAGCTAAACTATAATAAAGATATCTTTTAGAAATCCTTAAATATCCTTAAAAATACTAATAAAATCTGCTTAATAGTTTTTATAGTATCTTTTATAATTAAAAACGTTATAAACTATAGTTAGATAGGCTTTTAAGCCTTTATACTTATATCTTACAAACCTTAGCGGGGTCCGACCGGTAATATCCGTTATATCTCCTTAAGCGAGCCTTTTTAGTGCGTGCTTTAAGCATTCTTATCGCGGGGTTCTATAAAGCTCCTTAAAAGTAAAGTAAGGAGTCCGGGCATAGCTATTTAAATTCCGTAATATCCTTATTAAGGTTTATATTAGTAAATACGTTAATTATATTATAGAATCGGGTTTTAAGTTTTAATTTTGCTATTATAGCTATAAAAATATAAAATTTTCTTATTATTAAAGTAGCTATTTTAGTTTCTTTATAATTATAAACCTATAAGTCTCCGCGTATATTAAGGCGGGCCTTATATCTTTATAGATATTTATGCTTATTAAATTTATAAGTTAAAATCTAAGCTAAAAGTAGTAGTTGCTAAATCTTAAGGCGTATAATAAAAAAAAGGTCTTCTTTTTAAATAAGGAGTTTTACTTTACTTTTCCGGCTTCTTAAAATTCTCTTTTAAATTAGTATTATACTAAGTCTAACTAAAATTAAAGGAGGGGCGGTAAATCTTTACTATATATCTTCTTTTTTAAAAAAGCGTAAAAAGAAGCGTTAAATATAGCTTATAGTAGCTACGAGAAAGAAGGCAGTAAAAAAGCAGTAAACGTAGTATAATTCCTTATAACTAAGAAGCTTAAAAGGGCCTAGAAAAAAACTTTTATAAATCTTATATATTTTCTTAGTCTTTTAATATATTTTCCGCTATAAGAATATCGGTTATGCTATTAAAATTAATACTTTAACGCGGACGGCTTAAAAGCTTTATTGAAAAGATATTACGTAATGTGTTTTCGTTAAGAAAATCATTATTCAAAATCGCCTCTTTAGGGCTCTTTAATAGTATATATTTTGCATATTTATACTATTAAGTTCCGGCGAAGAATTTAAAGTTAGAAGCTGCGTATTAATAAGAGGATTCGACTTTATCGTTTCTATTACGTCTTATAATTAAATTTCGGTACTTTAAAAATTGTCGTATATAGCATTATTTTAATCTAGAATATATAGTTAGAATACGTATTCCTTAATTAATACGGGGTCTTACGTAGATACTGTCTTTATAAAGAAAGACTGCTCGTTAAAATTAACGTCTTATACCCTTTAAACCTCTTATTAAGAAGTGCTAAAAATTCGATAAAGATTAGTAAAGTCGTAGCCGACTAAGAAGCCGACTTCTACGTGTTTTTAGAGCTTAAGGTCTATTTTTGCGGTGTTCTTAAGAGCCTTTATCGTTAAAGAGTAAGCTTTATAGCTATATATATAAATAATAAAAATTTCGGGGGAAAGGGGGGGAATTTCCTTACTATTCTCTATAAGCTAGGATTATAGTTTCTTAGTAAGGAAAGTCTAAGAACTTGAAGGAGTCCTTTAAGATATCTTATTATAAAGGAAAGTAGCCGTTTTTTAGATTTCCGGCCAAAAGATAATAGGTAAATTTAAGGAAATTCGTATTATACGGGCCCTTAAGAAAATTACCCCTATAGCACGCTTTATAAAGCCGTTTTAAGCTAGTATATAAGGGGCATAAGGTTCGTTAATAATCCCTTATTCCGTAATAAGTTCTTAGTATTCTTTTTATAGGGCTTTATTATTATCCTTATAAACTTTATAAATAGTAAGGTTAAATTGCCTCCGTATAATGCTTTAAAAGCTAGTTAGGCAGTTAAGAAGCTCCTTTAATATTAAATTCGGAAGGGCGTAAAAGAAAATTAGGTTAGTAAAATCGTCCTTTATAAGGAAAGTAACCTTCTTCTTATTATAAGAATTTAGTAGCGAAATAAGGTCGTAACAATCTAATAAAAAGGCCTTATAGCCTTAATAGCTAGTTGTATACGTAATTTAATTTACTTCGCTTTCTTAAGCTTATAAGGCTCGTAGTTAAGGTTGTAAAAGACGTAGGAATAGATATACCCTTACTAAAAAGGGTCTTTCGCAACGCCTACTCGTTAAGGTGCCTTAATCTCTTATATTAAAGCTAAAGGGAAGAGGTAGTTGTAGTAAGTTCTTTTTTTTCTTCCGTTAAGGAAAAAGAAAATATAGAAGGAATTAAAGTAAAAAAAGAAGCTACTTTATTTTTATTATATTCGATAAAGCCTTAAGGAGGCTCGTGTTACTCCTACTACTACTACTACTACTACTACTATTTGTTATAGCGTATTTATAACTATATTAAGGAATCGATAGAACATTAATTATAACGGAAACCTTATTTTATTAATAATCTTAAGTACTAAGGTACTAATATTTAATAATGTATATACCGCTAAATATAAAAACGTAATTAGTAAAGTAAATACTGCTAAATATAAGTTATAACTATTAAAGAAGATACTAGTAGTTACTAGTAGTAATAAAAAAGCTTAATAGTTAAAAATAGCTAATATCGGCTATAAGTAGTATAATTTAAATATGCTTATTATTAGCTTAAGTTAGCGTTAGCTAATAATAAGATTAGTATTAAATAAATCGACTAATACGTTATAAAATCGACTAATACCTTATATAAAGCTAAAGTAAGAGGCCTCCTTTTTAAAAAGAAGATAAAATCTTATAAAAGGTTTAAAGATAAGGATATTTAGTCTTAAAAGCTAGTTATAAGTAATAAAGCGTATATTACTTATAACTAGTAATAAAAATAGTATAAGCTATTTTTATTAGCTTAAGAAGTAGTTTAATAATCTTATAGGTTATATAAGATATAAGTTAAAAATAAGTATATAAAAGTATATAAAAGTATATATTATATTTATTCCTTTATATAGTTATAAATACGCCGCAACTAATAGTAGTAGTAGTAGAAGTAGTAGTAGTAATAGTAGTTATAGTAGTATAAGCCTTTTTAAGGCTTCCTTTAATTTCGGCCTCCTTAAAGCTTCCCTTAATTTTTTAGCTATATAAAAACTAAAAGCTATTTTATATTTTAGTATATAGACCTTTTATAAACCTTTTCTTTAATAAGAACTATTGATTATTCGTTACTATTTCTTAAACTATTAGTTATTTCCTTACTTACTTTAAATTACTCCTTATTATATATAAGCTATTAAATAGCTACTAAAATAATAAAATAAGAATTTTACTACTTAGTTACCTATTCCTACTCTTTATCTACTAGCTAATTCTCTTTATATAAATTGCTTTCTTACTATATACTTTAAATAAGTCTTCTTTACGTTTAAGAGTTATAAGCCTAGATCTCTTTTACTTTGTATAAGAGAAAAAATTAGTTATTATAACACCTTTATTTTATTACGCCCTTGCCGGTTAATTACGCCTTTTAAGGGTAAAAAACGCTTTCCTTACCGAAAGTTACCTATAAAAGCACCTTTATTTACGCTGCTTTAGTTTCTCTTTTTACTAAAATTATAAAATTTGCAAGCCTTTTAAAGGGAACCGTCTTTAACGGCCTTTTTAACTAAAATCATTAAATTTTAACGATATAAAAATAGGCTATTTCTTACGGATTTTAGGATTAAATTAATCCTTTAATTACCTTAAAAAAGCCCCTTTTACGGACTCTTAAGGAACCCTTAGTCTTTTTAGTAAATTATTAAGTAAAGGAAATTACTAACCTTTTTATTAATAATTCAAAAACCTATAAGTTCCTTTACTTAAAGTATTAAACGATTTTATAAAGCTATAAAGACTACTAAAAAGCTCTTTTTACTTAATAGTAATATATAATAAAAATCATCGGAAATTTCTATTCTACAAAAGTAAATATTTTGCTATAAAGAAACAGTACGATAATACCGCACTGCTAAAAGGTCTCGCCCCGGCCTTAGTTAAGAGTCGGGACGCTAATTATCGTCTATATACTTATATCTTATATACTAATATATAAGTAGCCGGAGCGCTTATATCTTACGTTCCGTAACAATTACCGCCTTAAAAGGAAAGACGATAATGTCCTTATTATCTATAAAACGGGACCTCCCCGGTTTATTAAGCCGGTAGCTAAAAGCTACGCACGCTTATATTATTAAGCGCGCTTAAGGGGAGCCTTATTTCTATACGGACTTATAAGTCTACTTTCTCGCGCGGCAATCGAACCTACGTTAAAGGAATTATTACTATTTGCTACGGAGAAATAGTGCGATAATACCGCACTGCTAAAAGGTCTCGCCCCGGCCTTAAGTAAGGGTCGGGACGCTAATTATCGTCTATATGCTTATATCTTATATACTAATATATAAGTAGCCGGAGCGCTTATATCTTACGTTCCGTAATATATTTATAACGTTCTTATTAAGCTTTCCTTATTATTAAGATAAGTATAGCCCTCTTTATAAAATAAGAAAAAAGAAGACCTTATGAATTTTTAAAGGATTTTATCTTTACTAGATAAAACTAACTTAGTTACTTAAATTCTAAACTAGTAAGAGGCCCTTATAAATATAAGAAGAATATAGTCTTTAAAAGCATAATGCCTACGCTTTACGTTAAGCTTTTTAAAGGCTAATTTTAGCCTTAATAGCTCCTTTACTATTTATTAGATTTATTAAATAAACGACGAAGTAAGATAGGATAAAGACGGGTAATAAGAGATCTTTTTATATAGTATTAAAATTTTAAAGATTTTTAAAAGGCAATAAGCTACGAAATTAATAAAGAAATCGAAATCTACCTTATTTATTACTTTCTAAGGCTACTTCTTAAAAGACTTTTCTTCTTTTTCTTCCGCCTTTTTATTGCCTTTTTGCCTTTATAAAAAAGGGTATTATTATATAGACTGTTTTTATTATAATAATAAAATATAACTAAACGGCTAGAAACTAAGTAAGGAAATCTCAAAAACAATTAACGAATTCTTTATAATTCCTCGCAATAAAGCCTTAGTCGAAAACGCCCTTTATAAGGCAAAGAAATATAGATCTATAAATCTTTAATCGGATTTAAAATCTATAAAAGACCCGGATTTAATAGATATATTAATATAGGCCGTAGCCGTAGCTAAAAAGGCCCTTCTTACTATAATATAAATACCCGTATAGGCATACCTATGAAGAAACCTATTTATCCTTAATTTCGGAAGAAATAGATATATTTATAACGCTTAAAACCGCTTCTTTAAATATATACCGATATAAGCCTTAGCTTTAGCGGGCTCCGGAGAGTCTTAAATTCTAAGTTATAGTATTAATTTTATAGAACTTTTTACTGGATTATTTAAGTTAAATAACGTTGCTTTTATACTAACTTTTTATACAAGCGTTACTTCCTTACTAAAATTATAATAAGCTATAATCTACTAAAATCCCTAAATATGTCGTAAATTTACTAGTATTAAGGAAGTTTATAGAACGCAGCTTTAATATAATTAATACGTTATTAAATATAACGAAATTAAAGTAGCTCCTTTTTTTATTTATTTTCTTTCTAATCTTCTTTATCCTTTTCCTTAATAGAAGAAAAGAAAGAACTTATTATAACTACGTCCTTTTTTTCTTCTTTAGCTTTAGTATAAAAGAATAAGGCACCTTAATAAGTAGGCGTTAAAAAAGACTATCTTTCGTAAGGGTATATTTATTCCTACGTTTTTTACTATCCTTAACTATAAGCCTTATAAGCTTAAGAAAGCAAAAGGAATTATATTATATATATAACTAGCTATAAAGCCTATTAGGCCTTTTTATTCGATTTTTTTACGACCTTCTTTACTTACTAAAACTTTATAATAATAAAAATGTTGCTCTCTTTATTAAGGATAATTTTACTAACTTAATTGTCTTTTACGCCCTTCCGAATTGAAAATTAAAAGAGCTTTTTAACTACCTTATTAGATTATAAAGCTTAATACGGACGCAATTTAACCTTACTATTTATAAAACATAGAAGGATAATAATAAAGCCTTATAAAAAGAATACTAAGAATTTATTTTAAAATTAAAGATTATTAAAAAACCTTCTGCTTTTTATATACTAGCTTAAATCGGCTTTACAGAGCGCGCTAAGGGGGTAATTTTTTTAAAGGCCTATATAATACGAATATCCTTTAATTTACTTATTACCTTTTTGCTAAAAATTTAAAAAATAGCTACTTTCCTTTATAATAAGACGTGTTAAAGAACTCTTTAAAGTCCTTAAACTTCTTTTACTAAGAAACTATAAACCTAGCTTATAGAGAATAGTAAGGGAAATCCCCCTCTTTCCCCCGAATTTTATATAATTTATATATATAGCTATAAAGCTTACTTTTTTATAATAAAAGCTCTTAAAAACACAATAAATAAAGACTTTAAGCTTTAAGACTATATAAACCTCGGCTCTTTAGTTAGCAAAGATTTTACTAATATTTATTGAATTTTTATTCTTTTTAAATAAAAGGTTTTAAGGGTATAAAACGTTACTTTTCATAAGTAGTCTTTCTTTATAAAAACGGTACTTATATAAGACCTTATATTAAATAGGTAATACATATTCAAACTATAAATTTTAAACTATAATAATACTATATATAACGATTTTTTAAGTCTTAAAATTCAATTATAAAACGCGAAGGAAAGAATTAAGTCGAATCTTCTTATTAATATATAGCTATTAACCTTAAATTCCACGCTAGAACTTCATGCTATAAATACGTAATATTAACTTTTAAAAGGCGCTAAAAAAGCGCTTTCCGATAATAAATTTCTAAGCGAAAACACGTTACGTAATATCTTTTAAATTAAGCTTTTAAGCCGCCCGCCTTAAAGTGTTAATTTTACCGGTATAACTAATATTCTTATAGCGGAAAATATACTAAAGAATATATAAGATCCTTTAAAGCCTTTTGAAGCCCTTTTAAGCTTTTAGATTTATAAGGAATTATATTACTTTTACTGCTTTTTTACTAATACTTTCTTTATAGCTTTTATAAGCTATATTTAACGCATCTTTTTACGCTTTTTATAAGAAGGAGATATATAGTAAAGATTAACTGCCCCTCCTTTTATTTTAGTTAGACTTAACAACGCCTTACTTTAATAGAGAATTTAAAGAAGTAAGAAAAGTAAAGTAAAAATCCTAATTTAAAAAGAAGACCTTTTTTTTTAATTATATGCCTTAAAATTTAGTAACTACTAAACCTTTACTTTTAGCTTAAATCTTTACTAATAAATTTTATATATACGGATATTTACGAAATGTTAAAGCCTGCTTTTATATACGTGGAGACTTATAGCCTTATAATAATAAAGAAACTTATATAACTACTTAAATAATAAGGAATCTTCGTATTTTTATAGCTATAATAGCAAAATTTAACTTTAAGACTTAATTCTTTAACGTAAATAACGTATTTACTAACATAGACCTTAACGAAAACATCTACGTCTCTTTTCTAAATAGATTTAAAATACCTAGATACGTATTATAGCTAGTAAAAGCCCTTATAGACTTTAATAGTTACTTTCTTTTAGTAAAAAGAGCTTTCTTAAACCTTTACTTCCTTATTACTTTAATAGTGCCTTAAGGAGCTTAATATCTTTATAGTAAATTCTATACTTACTTTCTTTTACGTTAATAATATTATTATTATATTTTAAAAGAAAGATAGAAAGGAAGCTAAAGGCTTTATATCTCGTTTTAAAAAGACGTATTCCCTTATAGATAATAGTACCTTTACCTTCCTTTAAAAACTATATATTCTTTAAGATTAGTAGCTTTAAAAACTTTATATTAGCTTATTTACTTATATTAATAAAATACGTAACGTATATAACCTTAACCTTTTTATTTTAAAAGAGTTTTCTTTTCTTATTCTTAAAAGCTTAAAGAAAGATATAGCTACTATATTAAAAAAAACAAATTTACTACTACTAATCGCTTATAGGATCCTTTAATTCTTTAGCAATTTCTATAAGACTAAATATCTTAAAAGCCTTAAACACCCTTATAAAACTTATATAAAATCCCTCTTAGTAATATATATAGCTAGTAAAGTTCCTTATTTTTTATATCTATTCTTTATGCTATTTTACTATCGAATCTTCTAAAATTAAAGACTTAAAGAACTTACTTATATAGATATAGCTTTTATAGATAACTTCAAGACTAAAAAATCTAATAAAGGATATATTATAAGCCTTTTTAATAAACTTATCGCTTAGTCGGCTAAAAAGCAATATTAAGTTACTACTTCTTTAATAAAAGTAAAGCTTTTAGCTCTTAAAAATATAGTAAACGAACTTCTCTTTATTTTACGCTTTTTTTTAATATCTCCCTTAAACTAAATGTTCGAATCCTTATAATTTTCTATAATATTAAATATACTATACGCCTTATTACCTCGGAAATTCTTAAGATTAAAACGGCCTTAAAGCACGTTAAAATCTAAAACTGCTAAGCTAAGTAAGAATTCCTTAAAAATATATTTCCTATTAATTTTATCCCCTTAAATTAATAAGTTATAGACGGTCTTAAAAGAAAATAAAACTCTTCGCAAACTAAATACTTACCTCTAGCAGGTGTATATCGCGTTTAAAACTCTTACTAATAATAATAATTAATTCGGCGGTATTAGTTACCCCCTTAAGACGATATCGTAGCGTAGCTAAAGGACGTAAGGGGAAGGGGGTAGTCCGCCTTATACCGGCATCGACTATAACGCTTAGTATAATAAGACGCCCTTAAGCTTTACGTACTTAAATAAAGAGCTAAATATACCTTAATAAGATAATAGCGCGTAGCTTAGCTAGACTATATATAATATAGATAAAAAGAAGGCTTATAACGAAATTATAAGTATAGTCTTATATATATAGTTTAACTAAGTATAAGTAGTAGTTAAAACCCTCCTCCGCGTTAAAGAGCGCGCTAAGAGCGTATTATATATAATATAGGCTAACCTTAAGCTTTATAAAGCTATTTAAAGCGCGATAAAGGAAGCTATATATAAGGAACTAAGATAAGGCTAAGCTTAAGGCTTAAGGGGAGGACTTAAAAAGACTTAAGTAATAGTAGTAATAAGCTTTAAAAGGCCGGTATATTATAATATAAAGATAAAGCCGGTCCCGCTTTAGCACGAACGTGAGATAGTAGTAGTCTTAATAAGAGCGACGCTAGATATCTTAAACCGCGAGCCGAAGGATATAGTTAAAGCGATTAACGTAGCGCTTAATATCTCCTCCGCTATAATAGTAAGACGCTTCCTAAGCGGGGATATCGCGGTAATGTTTAATATAGCGGTATAACCTTATTAATAAAACTAAGACTAAGTAAGGAGCGTCTTTAAACCGGAGGTAGCGATAGTATATAAGGCTTATATAGTAATTACGAAGAATATCTTAGTAAAGGTCTTTAAGACGGATAAGGCGCTCTTAATTAAGGAGATCGCTAATATTAATAAGGTAAAAGTTATATAAGTATAAGTAATACGCGTTAAAACTAAGACCTTAATAGCTATAACCTTTATTTTTAATATAAGTAGCTAAGCGGAGGCTAATAAGCTATATAATATAAGCTTATTCTTTAAGGCCTAGATATTTTAATATAAGCTATATAATAAGTTAATTAAACTTACTTAATGCTATAACTACTATAAATATAGGTATATCGCTAGATATTATACTTTAATATAGCTTTATACTTACTATAAAGAGACTTTATATATAAGCGGCGAGGATAAGTACTATATAAAGAAAGGCGAAATCCCTTATAACTATATATCTTATAGCGGGCAGCACTTAGCGTAGTCTCGCACTTATCTTATAGCCGTAAAAGCTTAGGATAAAGTAAGGGACTATTACTTAAACCGCTTATAATGCTTTATTAATACTTATAGCTAGCTAGACCTTTAAATCCCCCTTCCCTCTATAAAGGACTAAAGGCCTACTTTATTATAAGCGCGGAAACGCTTTAAGCGGCTAAGAAAAGATAAGTAGAAACCGTTAGCCCCGCTAGCTAAAGTATAAGCAGTAAGCACTAACTTAAGTAATATTAAACAATATATAAAGCAATAAAGTATATCGCTTTTAACTTAAGCTATTACCTTATCTTAAACGATAAACTTTACTTTAACCCCTTATATATAAAATTAAAGGCCCTTTATTAAAATATATAAAAGAGAAATAAGCTAGCATAACTAGCTTTTAGCTACTACGCTAAGTACGACGTAATAGCGCTTTAAGAAATAGAGAAAATATAAGGCTTAAAGGCCTTGCTTTTAAGGAGCGTACTATACTAGCTAGTTTATAAAGAAAGCTATAACGCGATATATATTTATAAGAAGCACGACGCGGGGATATAGATACTATAAACCGGATGTAATTAAAGAAAGATAACTTTTAGCGATAGTATAAGGTTTAGGTCCTTATACTCGCTACTAAAAGGAATTTAAATAGGCTTAGCTAAGGCCTTAAAAGAGGTTAATAACTAAGGCCCGCTAGTTTTAATAAGAGACTTTAATATTTATTACCCGCTTTAAGATACTTATAACCGGACTTTAAATAAAGTAAAATAGTTTATTAAGGAAGCCGCGCGGTTTTAGCTTAAGCTAGCTACGCTAAGAGGGGAATATATACGTTTCTTTTATAAGTATAAAGATAGTATAATCGACCTTATATAAGCTACGTTAAAAATAGCCGTATAGTTTATTAGCTTAAACTTAGACTTTATAAGGTTTAACTATATTTTATAAGTAGTTTCGTTTAAAATAGGTTTTAGATTAAGAGAGGTATTAGCTATACTAAGGTAAAAGGAGGCGGAAAAGAAGAGGGTTAAGGCGGAAACCTTATCCTAGCTTAAGATATAATAGCCTATACTCCGTAGCTTATAGGAGATTAATATAGAAATAGATAGCTTATATAACGATCTTAATAAAATCGCTTATATAATAGTCTTATACCGGAAGTAGGCGATTTTAAGGGGCAATATA
Organism: Ophiocordyceps robertsii; assembly: GCA_027405785.1. Lineage (NCBI taxonomy): Eukaryota > Fungi > Ascomycota > Sordariomycetes > Hypocreales > Ophiocordycipitaceae > Ophiocordyceps > Ophiocordyceps robertsii. Next base: position 74,764 of record JAPEBW010000024.1, on the reverse strand, counting down.
TAGTTTACCTTAAAGGCGGCCTAAGCTACTTAAGCTACGAAAAGGGCTTAAAGATATTATAAGGGATATAAGACTTAAGTAAACTAAGAAGCGCTATAAGAAGCGGCTATAGCTTAAAAGCAAGCTATACGCAACGCGAGATAGGAATACTAAAGAGATTTCCTTAAGGGGATTAGCGCTAATAATACTAAGCTATAGAATATTAAATAGTAGGCGCGGCTACTTAGCGGGCTACCCTTAAACCCGGCGTCCTTATTACTATTAACTAGTAAGGGCTATAAATACTAACTAACCTTTAACTTTAAAGAGAAAGCTTAACTTTTAGCAGAATGCTTCTTTTTAGCTAAAGCCGCGACGCTTCCGGGACCTCCTTAGCGCGCGGCTAAAAAGGAACTTTTTATAAAACGGCGTATCGACCTTATAGATATATCTTAAGTAATAAGTAAAATAGTAAGTTAAAAGGCGGTAGGCTTAAATAGAATCCCTCTTAGCTTTCTTAAGCTTTATAGCTTAGCGCTCTTAGCCCGGCTAGCGATAATCTTTATAGCTTATATAAAGATATTATACTTTCCGACCCGGTTCCGGTCCGTAAATATAGTAGTGCTAAGAAAAATAAGGAAAAAACCTAGAGTATATTATATTACCGGGGGGTAAAGACTTATTTCCCTCTTACTAATAATAAGTAAGATCTTAAAGTAGATTTTAGCTTAAAGACTTATAACCGCGGTAAAAGTAAACGGGATCTTACTTAAAGGATAGTTTAGGAATAAAAAGGAAAAGTTTATAAAGGCGGTAATAATTTAAGTAATAAAACTAATACGTATAACGTAAGCTAGAAAAGGGATCGTATTATTCCTTTAACTTAATATTAAGGTGCTTTTTAATATAGTTAACTATAAAAAACTCTTAAAGGAGCTTACCCTCCGGGGCTACCTTAAGTAGTTTATAAGGCTAGCCTATAGCTTTATAAACGAGCGCTACTTAACTTTTTATTTCGATAAAAAAAAGGCTATACTAGTTTAAATTACTACTAAGGTCCTTTAAAGCTCGCCGCTATCCTTAATCTTATTCCTTTACTATATAATACTCTTTTATAAAAGATTAAAAAAGCTAAAAGGAGTTTATATTATCGGTTTCGTAAATAATACGAATATCCTAAGCGTAAGCCTTAAAGAGGGATCGATAATAGCGCGGCTTAAAGTAGCTTAAGAAGTACACGCTATATAAGTAAAGGAGTTCGCGGTAAACTTTAAACTTTTAAAAAGTAAGCTTATTTACTTTACGAGAAAATATAAGGCGGTTATAACCTTAATCCGCTTTAAAGCCGCTATAATAATACTAGTTTAAGATGCTAAGCTCTTAAGGGTATAAGTAAACTATAAGCTTAAGTAAAAAGCATACTTTAATAAGCTACGCGCTAAGCTAAAGAGGTAAAACCTAGCCTTTATAAGGCTTATAGCGTCTATATAAAAATATACCTTACTTAAGGCTTAAGAAGTTTATAGTAAAGTTATCCGGTCCCTTATATTATATACTATAGTTACGTTTTATAAGATAACCTTAGCGGACGGAAGGCTTTATAAAATAGCCGCGAAACTCGCATAGGATTAAACCGCCTACCTTTTAATAGTTATAAGGGCTTACTAAGCTACCTTAGTTTACTAGCTTAAAGCTAAAACCTAGGTCCTGCTAATTAACCTATACCTAAACTAAAGAATAGCTAATACTTTTAAAAGACTAAAAAACTCCGGAATCCTAAACTAAATCTAACGCGCGTTTATATTAATAGCGAGATTACTTTAATAATGTAGATAACAGCTAGGGCGGCCTATGCCCTTTAAACTACTACTCGCAAAGGTATTAAAAGGGGTATAGTCTTAAATTAAGTCCGGCGAGCTTTAAAAAAAGAAAAGGATAAAGGAAATCTATTACGGAATCTAAACGGCCACGCCTAGACTTCTTACTCTACTCCTAAGGAAGCCTTACGGAACCTTACGACGGGAACGCTTAAAGCACGCACTATAAAGGCTCGCTTAAGGAGATACGATAAACATTACTAGTCGGACCCCGCTAAAGTTACCGGGATATAACTTCGGAGGGTTAAGAGCCTACTTAACTATAGTTTACGATATCTTTAATTAAGGGAGATACTATAAAAACTATTAAGCGGATTCCGCTAGTATCTTTAAGGGATTTCTAAGGATTTCCGCGGGATATCCTAGCTATAGTTTAACCCGTTTTTAACTATAAAAGCACCCCGGAAGATATAGGATAAACCTTACCGCGATTTTTAAGGGATATTTAAGGATATTTAAGGGATTTCCTTAACTATAGTTTATAGTATTTTTAACTAGGCTTATACTTAGTTTATTAGGCGATTTTATAAGGATATTTATAGTTTATCTACGCACTATAAATAGTATAGTTAAAGATCCTTAAAATTAGCTTAAAGAACTAAGTATAAAGTAGCTAGCTATACTTTTAAGAATAGATAAGCTTTTTACTATTTCTAAACCTTTATATACGTTTATATATAGTAATTAGTCCGTTATACCGGCCTAACTAGCGGTAATTAGTCCTTAGTACCGGCCCCGACTAGCGGTAATTAGTTTATAGTACCGGCCTTAACTAGCGGTAATTAGTCCGCGCTTTATCCCCTTATCCTTACGCCGTAAAGCGTAGTATTAATATAGTTTATAGCTAAGCGGAAACTTTTAATTATTATAATCTTATCGCTAAAGTATAAGCCCGTAAAGCTAGGCTTATTAAAGATCGTATTAGTTATTATTAGCGGCTTTTATAAAATTAAGCGGCGGAATATATTATAAAGCTAGTTATCGCTATTTCTTTTAGTTAAGGAAAAACAGCGGATAGACTATAATAAAGCGCTTTTACGCCTTTATATAGCTAGGCTAAGCGTAGTAGCGGGGGGAAAGAGCGTTTGCTAAGCGGGACTAAATAAGTCTTTAAAGCTTATAGCGGCTATAAGCTAAGAGGGGGATTTTATATTATAAGCTAGACCGCGTATAAAGCAAGATAGAGTTTTAGCTATAATAGCTTAAAACGCTATTATAAACCTAGCTATAAAATAATTAAGCTAAGCTTTAAATATATAGTTAAGGACGGCGCGGATATTGTTTTTATTATTTAGTTAAAGTAGGTTCTTATTAGCTATAGTAACTATTATAAATCTTAAAATTATAATAAGGTTAGCTAACTTAAAGCCGTTAAGTATTAGCTAGTTATTTTATAAATTAAGATTTTTAACTATACCTTAAAAGATATATAAGTGGCGGTGGCTTTTAAATAATAAAAGCTAAGTAAGAGGTATAGCTAAGTTACTGCGAAACCGGCTATTTAAACTACGCTATAGTATAAAGCTAAGAGGTAAGTCGTTTAAGTTAAGTATTTAAAGAAGGTAGTATAAGCTATCCCTTTTAGTACTATAATTTAAGTTAAATCTATTAGCTTAAGCGCGATTATAAAAAGCGGCGTAAGTTTATATAAAGGCTTAAACTTAAAGGTTTTAACTTTCGTTAAAAGACTTAAAGCTATAAAAAATAGCCGCCTTATTTTTATAAAGCTTAAGCGCCTGCTTATATTTTTTATATTAAAGGTATAAGGGCTTATAGGAAAGCGGGTTAAAAGAGTAGTTATAAAATAGCTAATCCTAGCTACGGGAGATATTAAATAATAAAGGGACTTAAAATAAAAATATAAAGATTATAAGCTTAAAGTAAAAAAAGCTATATATATAGAAGTAAGTAAAGTATAGCAGGCTTAAGCTAGCGGTAAAAGAAAATAAAGTTATAAAAAGAAGAAAAAAAAGAAAAGAGGGTAAGTAGTAAAGAGAATTTAAATAAGTATACTATAAAGCTAAAAAGGCCTTATTACTTAAGGTAAATAGCGGTATATTATTATTAAAAGAACTAATTACCTTATATATAGTAAGTTTTAGTTTTTTTTAACTTATAGTAGCTTTTAAGTCTTATACTTAGGCTTAACCGCTTAATTCTCTTAGTTAAAGAGTTTTATATTAAGTTATAAAGGCTATATATTATAATCGTATTTAAACTACTTAAGTAGCTAACTCCTTTTATGCTTTTTTTAAAGCTTTTATAATCTTTAGCGAGAAGACCGCTTTTTCGTTTACTTATAAGTTATAGTTACTTAGTTAGCCTTTTTAAGCTATAAGAAACTCCTTTTTTAGCTTTCCGCTACTTTTTTTTATTATATAGCTTTATAAGATTTATTTTACTTCTTACTTATTTAAGTAAAGTATCCCTTTATCTTAAACTAAGCTTAAGCGTATAGCTAGCTTATTTACTAAGCGTAGTTATACTACTAAAACGATTAATAAATATTAAAGGATCTTTTTATATTTAACTAGTATATAAGCTATCTTACTTTAGTAGTAACTTTAAATAGCTTAGTACGTCTTTCTTAAAGCTTTATTAGTTTGCTATCCGCGATATAGTAATCTTTATTAAGCTATAGCTAAACTTAATCGCTAAGCTTAAATTTTAATAAGCGGTATTTCTTATTTTATCTATTCTTTATAGCGGCTTAAGCGTAAGCAATAAATAACCTAGCTTTTTCTTATAAGACTTTTTAGTTTTATAAGTATAAGGAGTTATTAAGGAACCGGAGGCTATTATTTATTCTTATCTTTATAATAAGCTTATTAAGGGCTATGTAAATTACTAAGAATAAGGAATTATTAAGGCTAAACTAAAAAGCGATTAGTATATTAGTTTAATATAAGTCTAGGAAATTAGCAGTAAAGAATTATAGCGCGAATTTTATAGTTTAGTTTCGCTTTTTTAAGAAGCCGTTAGTTTAAAGGTACTAAGTAGTAAATATAAGAAACTTTAATTTAAAAGCTTATTATAAAGTTCGTTAAAATACTTAAGTAAACTTTATATTTTAGTTAAAGATTATCCCCTTTAAAATCCCTTAATTAGCGCGGAGTAGCTTAATATATAACGCTTATACTTAGTCTTTTACTATAACTTAATTATTACTTAAGATAAGAAGATATATCTTTAAGAATTTATTAGTTATAGTTAGTAAAGTATTAAAGAAGTTTTTTATAAGATCTTTTTCTAAGGATTATTCGGCTTAAACTACTAAGAGCTTAATAATAAAGTTTATCGCTATTATATAGTATAAAACCGGCGGGCTTTAAATTAAGATAAGCTACTTACTACGCCCTATAGCGTAAGGATAAGGGAATAAGGCGCGGACTAATTACCGCCGGTCGGGGCCGGTACTATAAACTAATTACCGCCGGTTAAGGCTAGTACTATAAACGAATTACCGCTAGTATAGCCGGTATAATAAACTAATTACTATATATAAACGTATATAAGGGTTTAAAAATAGGAAAAAGCTTATTTATTCTTAAAGACATAGCTAGCTACTTTATACTTAGTTCTTTAAGCTAATTTTAAGGGTCTTTAACTATATTATCCGTAGTATATAGATAAACTATAAATATTCTTATAAAATCGCTTAATAAACTAAGTATAAGCTTAGTTAAAAACACTATAAACTATAAATAAGGAAATCCCTTAAATATCCTTAAATATCCCTTAAAAATCGCGGTAAGGTTTATCTTATATCTTTTTAAGTGCTTTTATAGTTAAAAATAAGTTAAAATATAATTAAGACATCCCGCGGAAATCCTTAAATATCCTTTAAAGATATCGGCGGAATCCGCTTAGTGGTTTTTATAGTGTTTTTTATAGTTAAAGACGTCGTAAACTATAATTAAACGTCGTAAACTTTAGTTAAGTAGGCTCTTAACCCTTTATAGTAATATCTCGGAGACTTTAGCGGGGTCTAACTAGTAATATTCGTTATATCTCCTTAAGTAAGCCTTTATAATACCTACTTTAAGCGTTCTTATCGCGGGGTTTTATAGGGCTTTCTTAAGAATAAAGTAAGGAGTCTAAGCATAGCTATTTAGATTTTATAATAACTCCCTTAAGTAAAAAAGAAAAGCTAACATCCTTATCGGTTTAAAGTAAAAATAAAGTAAAGGGGGCGCTAAGTAATAGCTTTATAATAGCGTCTTTATACTATATTAGTAGTGCGCTATCTTTATCCTTTAAATAGTTTTTTCGGCTTATTCGGCCGATAGTAGCTAGGTAGCTTAAGATAGTTAATAAGCGGCTTTTATTATAAATCCTTGCTTTATATTTAGTTATGCGTCTTTATCCTTATTAAGGCGATTAGCGCGTCCGGCTAAAACTTATAGTAAAGTTTTCCGACTCTTCTTTAAGGCGTATATTTAGGCCCTTATTAAGTAATAAGAAGTCTCCGCGCTAAAAAATGCTTAAATTCTTTAGCGGGATACGTTATAAGAGACTAGCTTTATTTAAGACTTATCTTATATTATTATTCTACTTACCCTTTTTACGCCGTTTTTTATCCTCTGCTAAATTTCCCGTTTTACTTACTAGCTTTATAGGCCGCCTATAAGTAAGATATTATATCTTACTTATTACCGCTATTATAATTATCCCCCGCTTTCCGTCGCTAAGCTTTTTAACTTATTATCCTTTTTATATAGCGCTATTATTTATACCTTTACGCTAACTAATACGCGTTTAGCTATTAAAAAGGTATTAAAGTAAAGGTAAGCTATCCCGCTAATATTAATAAGTATAGTTAGTATTAAGGTATTAAATATCTATATTCTTACTTAAAAGCGGGTAATAAAGTCCTTAATAGCCTTAGTGCTTAACTCCTTACTCTTAAGGTTTTAAACGTGCTTAATAGTCCTAAAAACTATTTTTATTAAGGGGGCCTTAAAGGCAAGAATATAAAGCGCGTAGTTAGTACGGCTAATAAAGCGGATATTAAAGCCTAGGAATTTTATTACTTAAGTTAAAGTTAAGTTACGTTTAAACTCTTTATAAGCTTATAAGTAAAACTTAATATAGTTTATAGTTAAGCGGAAACTCTTAATTATTATAATCTTATCGCCGGAGTATAGGCCCGCAAAGCCGGGCCTAAAAAGGATTATATTAGTTACTACTAGCGGCTCCTATAAAATTAAGCGGCGGAATATATTATAAAGCTAGTTATCGCTATCTCTTTTAGTTAAGGAAAGACGGCGGATAGACTATAATAAGGCGCTTATACGCCTTTATATAGCTAAGTTAAGTATAGCGGTAAGAGGAAAGAGCGTTTAGTAAGCGGGACTAAATAAGTTCTTAAAGCTTATAGCGGCTATAAGCTAAAAAGGGGATTTTATAGTATAAGCTAAACCGTATATAAAGTAAGATAAGGTTTTAGTTATATAGTAGCTAAAGACGCCGCTATAAACCCGGCTATAAACTAGTTAAGCTAAGCCTTAAATATATAGTGAAGGATAGCGCGGACGTCGTTTTAGTCGTTTAGCTAAAGCGGGTTTCCGCTAGCTATAGCGGCTACTTTAAATCTTAAGACTATAGTAAAGTTAGCTAACCTAAAAGCATTAAGTATTAGCTAGTTATTCCGCTAATAAAGATTTCCGGCTACGCCTTAAAAAATATATAAGTAGCGGGGGCTTTTAGATAATAAGAGCTAAGTAAGAGGTATAGCTAAGTTACCGCAAAACCGGCTATTTAAACCACGCTATAGTATAAAGCTAAGAGGTAAGTCGTTTAAGTTAAGTATTTAAAGAGGGTAGTATAAGCTATCCTTTATAGTACTATAGTTTAAGTCGAATCCGTTAGCTTAAGCGTAGCTATAAAAGGCGGCGTAAGTTTATATAAAAGCTTAAACTTAAAGGTTTTAACTTTTATTAAGGGACTTAAGGCTATAGAGAATAGCCGCTTTATTTTTATAGAGCTTAAGCGCTTACTTCTATCCTTTATATTAAAGGTATAAAGGCTTATAAGAGAGCGGGCTAAAAAAGTAATTATAAAATAGCTAATCTTAGCTATAAGAGACGTTAGATAATAAAAAGACTTAAAATAAGAGTATAAGGATTATAGGCTTAAAGTAAAAAAGGTTATATGTATAGGAGTAAGTAAGGTGCGGCGGGCTATAGCTAGCAGTAAAGGGAAATATAGTTATAAAAGGAAAAAAGGAAAAGAGAGAAAGCGGGCGGTAAGGAGAATTTAAATAAGTATATTATAAAGCTAAAAAGGCTTTATTACTTAAGGTAAACGGCGGTATATTATTATTAAAATAACTAATTACTTTAAGCGTAGTAAGTAATAGTTTTTTATAACTTATAATAGCCTTTAAGTTTTATATAAGCCTAATTACTTAATTCTCTTAGTTAAAGGGTTTTATATTAAGTTATAAAGGCCGCGTGTTATGCTTTTATTTAAACTACTTAAGTAGCTAACTCTTCTTATACTTTTTTAAAAGCTTTTATAATCTTTAGCGAGAAGACCGCTTTTTTATTTACTTATAAGTTATAGCTACTTAGCTAGCTTTTTTAAGCTATAAGAAACTCCTTTTTTAGCTTTCCGCCGCCTTTTTTTATTATATAGCTTTTTAAGATTCGTTTTACTTCTTACTTATTTAAGTAAAGTATCTTTTCGTCTTTAACTAGTCTTAAGCATATAGCTAGCTCGTCCGCTAAGCGTAGTTATACTACTAAAACGACGAAGTAGATATTAAAGGACCTTTTTATATCTAGCCGGTATATAAGCTATCTTACTTTAGCGGTAACTTTAAATAGCCCGGTGCGTCTTTCTTAAAGCTTAGCTAGTTTACTATCCGCGATATAATAGCCTTTATTAAGCTATAGCTAAACTTAAAGCTTAAATTTTAGCGGGCGGTATTTCTTATTATATTTATCTTTTATAGCGGCTTAAGTATAAGCAATAGCTAACTTAGCTTCTTTTTATAAGACCTCTTAATTTCGTAAGTATAAGTAGTTATTTAAGAACTAAAGGCTATTCTTTATTTTTATCCTTATAATAAGCTTACTAAGGGCTATATAAATTACTAAGAAGAAGGAATTATTAAGGCTAAACTTAAAGGCAACTAGTATATTAGTTTAGTATAGGTTTAGGAAATTAGCGGAAAAGAATTATAGCGCGAATTTTATAGTTTAGTTTCGCCTTTTTAATAAGCCGTTAGTTTAAAGGTACTAAGCGGTAGATATAAAAAGCTTCGATTTAAAAGCTTATTATAAAGTCCGCTAAAATACTAAGGTAAACTTTATATCTTAGTTAAAGATTATCCCCTTTAAAATCCCTTAATTAGTATAAAGTAGTTTAGTATATAATGCTTATACTTAATCTTCCGCTATAAACTAGTTATTACTTAAGATAAGGAGATATATTTTTAAGAATTTATTAGTTATAGTTAGTAAGGTATTAAAGAGGTTCCTTATAAGATCTTTTTATAAGGATTATTTAGCTTAGACTACTAAAAGCTTAGTAATAAAGTCTATCGCTATTATATAGTATAAAACTAGCGGGCTTTAAATTAAGATAAGCTACCTTAGCGTCTTACTTTATTTAGTTTAGTTATAATAATAAGTATTATAGCTATTTATAACCTCGTTTATATATTTACTAAGCTATAAGATTAAGAAGCTTTTAAATAGATCTTACTATATATAAGTGCGGCCGGTATAAAAATATTTAGCGTAAGCGTCTTTAATAATCTCCTTAGTATAAGTCTTAAGGATATATAATCTCCGGCGTTTATCGTTCTCTATAACGTATAGTAACCCTTATAACCGGAGGAATAAAAATCCGGGGATACTATCTTTATCGCTAAGCTACGCTATGATTTTTGCTTACTATATATCCTTTATATATCCGTTGATTATTTTTTAGCGGAGCGGCAATTTAATTAATACTTCCGCGTAAAGGAATACGCGGTCTATTATCTTATCTTCTTAAATACGTTTTAATTCTCTTTCTTAGTTTAAGAATACCGGCTTATAATCTTAGTGCGGTAAATATAAAAGCGCGTTTAGTATAACGTTTTCAACGCTTAGGATATAGTATACCTTAAGCGGGAATTAGCTTAAGTATTAAGATATAAAGACTAGCTTATTATTAGATTTTATACTAATAAAGAATAAGGATTTTTAGTATATAATTCTATAGGTGCTTTTATAGTTAGTAAAGACGACTACCTATAGCGTTCTTATAAATAGTACTATAGTACATAACTTATATACTACTTATACTAAACCGGCTACTTTAAGTTCCGTAAGTTAATATTAAGGTTCTCCGCTTTAAAGGGCGCGGCTTAAGTAAATAATAAGCTAGACCTTAGTCTAAGCTAATAGTATCTTTTTATCTTATTCCGTGCCTTCTTTTAAGTAAAAGGCTATAGCCGCTACTTTATATTCTTAGGATATATTAATCTAAATAAATAATTATTAAGCGGGGTTAAAGTAGTAAATTATTTAAGGCTTAGTAAGTTTCTTAGTTAAAATTGCAAAGGCCTTTTCTCTTTTTAAAGTAAGCTAAAAAGCGGCTTTTGCGGCGTATTAAGCCTATCCTTAGCTCTTTAAGGGGACTCCTTCTTCCTATCTTACTTAAAGTAGCTTTATCTTTCGTTTTTATAGGACGTTGACTTCCTTAGCAAAATATAAGACTATATAGCGTAGCTACTTAGTAAGGCCGATCTATTTCTTAAGCTATTAAAGGTTCTTTAAAAACGCGATATTCTTTAAGGCTCGCACGCGTTCGTTTATATTTATTAAGCTAATAGCGTCTACCTTAAATCCGAGGAGCTATATAAATAAGTACGCTAAAAAGGACTTTAGTCCGTATAAGGTAATATTATAGTTATAAAAAGCGCGGAATATAGCCTTTAAATATTAAAGGTATTCTTTAGCTATATTAAAGTAAATAATAATATCGTTAATATAGGCCGCTATATATTCTTAATATCTACGGAAGACGTTATTAATAAACCTTTAAATATATACTAAGGAGGTTTTAAAGCCTATAAGTATTATTAGTAATCTTTTTAGCCTATAATAACTTATAACTATAAACCTTTCTTAATAGTCTTAATAAACTAAGAACTTATAAAAAAACGATTATATATTTACTATACTAATAAACTTCTTTTTTTAAAGGCGTTTAATTATATCACTTTAAAGGGGCATTAAGTAAGCGTTTAAGGTAGTAATAGCGTTAGTCCCCTATAAGTCTATAACTACTTATCCTTTTTCCTTTTTATTTACTATTTTTTATACTATAAATACTAATGCCGTAAATAAGGTTAGCTTAAAAACTTATTTTAATCGGCCTTATATAGTTAGCTAGCTAAATATTATATCTACTACTTTCTTATCTTTATCTCTTAATAGGTATAATCTTAATATAACTTATTAGTATTATTATCTTTTTATTAAAAGAATACGTATATATTTAGATTTATTTATATATACTACTCCCTTATCTTTTTAAAAACGGGGAAACAATTAAAGGATATCTTAGACTTTTAATATATATTTTAAGTCTTTAGCATAGATTTAAACGCTTTTATTAGTAATAAGTTTAAGTAAGTCCTTAGTTCGGCCGATTTTAAGTTTATAGTTTACTATAAGATCCTTTTATAGGAAGTCCTTAGCGGGGTCTATTTTATCCGGATTTTTTATAAGGGTTTCCGCTAAGGGAGTAATAGCGTTAACCTCCTTATATAGCTAAAACTACTTATTAAGGTCTATAATTATCCCTATCTTTTAGCCTTAGCGGAGTACTAGTAGTTCCTTAAAATAGTTTATTGCTATAAAACTCTTATAATCCTATATTATTATTTAAGTAAGCTTAAGGTTATTAGGGAAAAACATTATATTACGTCTTAACGGCAGCGCCCGGACTTATATAGGTAGAGCGTAACTAAAACTAGCTAAAATTATTATAGTAACTAAGTAAATTACCTATTTATATATTATTAGTTTTAGCCGGACTATCTTAACTTCGGCTTTAATCCCTTTATAGGCCTTAATCTATAAGACTAACGTAAAGTTAATAAGGTCCTTTTAATTAAGAACTAAAAAGTTTTAGCTAAGTAATATATTAGCTACTAAGCGTTTTACTATTTAAGCGCTAATCCTTACTTTTACGATTATAAGGCTACTGTCTAGCCTTTTTAGTATATATACGGTAAGTTTAACTTATTTAATAGTAGCTATCTTTCTTACTTCTTAGATAAGAATTCGTTAAAAGGAGTTTATAGTTATGTCTTAAAAGGTTTTTACTAAGTCGGCTTAAATAAGGCTTTAGTCTACCTTAGTATTTATATAAGCTTTAATGCTTATCTTAGGCCCTTTCTTTTTATAAACTAGTAAGTATATATAGGTAAATCGTAACGGCCTATTAAGGTTTAATAGCTAGATATTAAAGGAAGCTTTAATTATCTAAACGCTTTATAGCTTTTAAATAACTACTTACTATACTAAGCTACGTCTTTATATAGCAACGTCTTAGTTAAGGTTAAGGGGGTGTTTATTTTTAATATATTAGTAAAGCTTATTTTTTAAGAGGAATACTTTACTATAAAATCCGTATACTTTTTCGGCCTTTTATACTAAGTCTACTATAGTATAGATTATAGTTTCCTTTAAGCTTTTATCGGTATTTAATTAAGCTCCTTTTATATTATACTCTTTATCCCTTAAATAGTTATTAATCTTTACTATAGTTATTTTCTTAGTTACGGGGTATGCCCGCTTTAGCTTTAGCGTTAGCGAGCGTATAATCTTAAAGGTTCTTTCTCTCTTAAGCCGGAGGACCTTAGCTCGTATTCTTAGCTATTTAAGCGGATTTCTCTTTTAACTTAGTAAGCGCTATAAGGCCTATAGTATATTTGCCCTTATTAAGCAGTCTAAGAATTTAACCCTTAGCCTTAGCAAGCCCTTAATAAATAGCTAAGGCGTCTTAAACTATCCTTTAAGTATATATAGGGTATAGCTAGTCGGCCCTCACCTTTTTATAAGTTAGACTTATTTCTTTCGCGCTAGTAAGTGCTTTTAAGATCTTTAAGTATATTTAACTTATAGCTAAGGAAGAATTTCCTTATATTTGTTAATCTATCTATTGATATCCTCGTTTCTTACTAAACGTTATAAGGATTTTTATAAGTTAATGTCTCGCTTTTAATAGATTATTATAGTTAAGTAGTTTAGCTAGTAAAGCGCGGCTTTAGCTTTATATTATAAGCGCTATATTTAAGACTTAAAGTCGGATCTTATTACTATATCTTTAATAGTAAAGTGCTCTTTATTAAGTGCTTATATCGCTATATTTAAGCGGATTCCGAACTATTTTTATAAGGTAGAGATTTATCGGCTTAGTTTAATACTAAGCTCGTTAAGTTCTTCTTATTATAATTTTAAAAGGTCCCCGGAATACTATTCTATAGCACTTCCTTAAAAGAAAAAAGGCAATTAAATAGCTAATTTGTTTATATAGGCCTCGCCTTTACTAGCGTTTTAGCGGGTAAAGTCGATAAAATAGTTTACTCCTTAAAACGTACTAACCTTATTATCTCCTTAAACTTTATTAAAGAATACCTTTAAAAGTCTTAATAAGTTAAATCTCTTTATATCCTTAGCTTATAGTTAAGGTTTTTCCTAGGGCTTAATAAGTATATTTTCTTTTTTTAATACTTAAAGAAAACTAAGGAATTATTCGTTTAATATTACTATTATTCTTATTAAGGGGCTTAAGGCTATACTTAATCTTAATATCTACACGCTTAGTATAAATAGGTTTAGCTTATTAAGGGTATCCCTTACCGCGTCCTTATTGCTTATTATTAAGGTCTTAGTCTTAATACTCTCGCTAAGCGCTTAACTTTCTATCTTATACGCGTCTTAAAATCCGGTACGCTATAAGGCCTTTAGTATAAAAGGCTTGTTTTTATTAGTTAAGAGTCTTAAAAATGCTTTAATTAGCGCGGTTATAGTAAATAAGGCTAAATAGTAATACTAAACTAAATAAATACTAAGTATCCTTTAAGGCGGATTTTTAATTAAGGCCTTTAAGCTAAACTTTATTAGTAATACGCGGTAGAAATATCCGCTAAGCTTATCGTCTTAAGGAAAGAGTAACTTTATTAAAAGCTCGATTCGGAGGGTATTTAGCGGGCGGGGAGCTAAATAGTTTTAAGGTTAGCTTATCCTTACTTTTTTTATTTAGACAATAATTAATTTATTTAAGTAATACTAAATTTAGTTTACTTAGTTATATAGGTTTTATCGTTTTATAGTCTATCCTTTATTAATATTTTAAAAGTAAATTGCCTTTTAAAAGGTAGTAGTCTTAGCTTAGCTAAGTAAGACTCGTTCTATATCCTATCTAGCTTTATAGGCTATTGCGGTATAGTACCTTTAAAAAGGGTAAGGGAGATTATTTAACTAATATACTTAGTAAGCCGCGGCCTTTTCCGCTTTTATAGCTTACTTATCTCGGAGTTTTATTATAAGCGCGTTAAGGAAAAGGTACTTATTATTAAGGTTAGACTTAAAGGCTAATAAGAGCTTCTTATTAAAGAAAATATCGTTTAGTATCTAACCTTTTATAAGATAAGTACTTAATCGTGCGATATAGTCGCTTTTAGCTTAGCGGATATTTAAGGGATTTCCGTTTAAATAAGTAGGAATTGCTACTATTTACTACGCTTTATAGTATAAGGATAAGAGGATAAGGCGTAGACTAATTACTACTAATTAAGGCCGGTATTATAAACTAATTACCGCTAGTTAAGGCCGGTATTATAAACTAATTACCGCTAGTTAAGCTAATATAATAAACTAATTACTATACGTAAACGTATATAAAGGTTTAGAAATAATAAAAAGCTTATCTATTCTTAAAGGTATAGCTAGCTACTTTATACTTAGTTCTTTAAGCTAATTTTAAGGGTCTTTAACTATACTATTTATAGTATATAGATAAACTATAAATATCCTTATAAAATCGCTTAATAAACTAAGTATAAGCCCGGTTAAAAACACTATAAACTATAATTAAGGAAATCCTTAAAATATCCTTAGATATCCCTTAAAAATCGTAATAAGGTTTATCCTATATCTTTTAAAGTGCTTTTATAGTTAAAAATAAGTTAAACTATAGTTAAGATATCCCGCGGAAATCCTTAAATATTCCTTAAAGATATCGGCGGAATCCGCTTAGTAGTTTTTATAGTATCTTTTATAGTTTAAGATATCGTAAACTATAGTCGGACGTTATAAACTATAGTTAAGTAGGCTTTTAACCTTCCGTAGTAATATCTTAAAGACCTTAGCGGGGTCTAACTAGTAATATTTATCGTATCTCCTTAAGCAAGCCTTTATAGTGCGTGCTCCGGGCGTTTTTATCGCGGGGTTCCGTAAGGCTTCTTTAAAAGTAAAGTAAGGAGTCCGGGCGTGGCCGTTTAAATTTTATAATACTACTTTAGCCTTTAACTTTAGTCGGTTTAATTATAGTAACAAGCGTTATAGCTATTTATAACTTTATTAATATATTTACTAAGCTATAAGATTAAGAAGCTTTTAAATAGATCTTATTATATATAGGTATAGCTAGTATAAAAATATTTAATATAAGCGTCTTTTATAATCTTCTTAGTATAAGTCTTTAGGATATATAGTTTTTAGCGTCCGTTGTTTTTTATAAAGTATAGCAACCTTTATAATTAAAGGAATAAGAGTTTAAGGATACTATCCTTATCGCTTAGCTATATAATAATCTTTATTTACTATATATGCTTTATATATCTATCGATTTGTTTTAGCGGAGCGGTAATTTAATTAATATCTTTATATAAAGGAATATATAGTTTATTATCTTATTTTCTTAAATACGTTTTAATTCCCTTTCTTAGTTTAAAGATACTAGCCTATTATCTTAGTATAGTAAACGTAAAAAAGCGTCTAGTATAACGTTTTTAACGCTTAAGATATAGTATACTTTAAGCGGGAATTAGCTTAAGTATTAAGACGTAGGGATTAGCTTATTATTAGATTTTATACTAATCAAAAATAGGGATTTTTAATATATAATTCTATAAGTGCTTATATCGTTAGTAAAGATAGCTACTTATAGCGTTCTTATAGATAGTATTATAATATATAACTTATAAACTACTTATATTAAACTAGCTACTTTAAGCTTTATAAGCTAGTATTAAGGCTCTCCGCCTTAAAAGGCGCCGCTTAAGTAGATAATAAGCTAAACTTTAGTCTAAGCTAGTAGCGTCTTTTTATTCTATTCTATGCCTTTTTTTAAGTAAAAAGCTATAGCTACTACTTTATATTCTTAAGATATATTAATTTAGATAAATAGTTCTTATATAAGGTTAAAGTAATAAATCGTTTAAGGCTTAGTAAGTTTTTTAGTTAGATTTATAAAGGCCTCTTCTTTTTTTAAAGTAAGCTAAAAAGCAGCTTTCGCGGTATATTAAGCTTATTCTTAGCCTTTTAAAGGGACTCCTTTTTCTTATCTTACTTAAAGCAGCTCCGTTTTTTATCTTTATAAGATATTAACTTCTTTAGCGAAATATAAGACTATATAGCGTAGCTACTTAGTAAAGCTAATCTATTTCTTAAGCTATTTAAGGTTCTTTAAGAACGCAATATCTCTTAAGGCTTATATACGTTTATTTATATTTATTAAGCTAATAGCGTTTACTTTAAATCTAAGGAGCTATATAAATAAGTACGTTAAAAAGGACTTTAGTTTAAATAAGGTAATATTATAGTTATAAAAAGCGCGGAACACTACCTTTAAGTATTAAAGGTATTCTTTAGCTATATTAAAGTAGATAATAATATTATTAATATAAGCTGCTATATATTCTTAGTATTTATAAAGGATATTATTAATAAATCTTTAAATATATATTAAGGAGTTCTTAAAGCCTATAAGCGTTATTAATAATCTTTTTAGCCTACGATAGCTTATAACTATAAACCTTTCTTAGTAGTTTTTATAAACTAAGAACTAGTAAAAAAACGATTATATATTTACTATATTAATAAACTTCTCTCCTTTAAGGCGTTTAATTATATCGCTTTAAAGGGGTATTAAGTAAGCGTTTAAAGTCATAATAGCGTTAATCCCTTATAAGTTTCTAACTACTTATCCCTTTTTCTTTCTATTTACTATTTTCTATATTATAAATACTAGCGCTATAAATAAAGTCGGCTTATAAACCCGTTTTAATCGTCCTTATTTAGTTAGCTAGCTAAATATTATATTTACTACCTTCTTATCCTTATCGCTTAATAAGTATAATCTTAATATAACTTATTAGTATTACTATCTTTCTATTAAGGGAATATATATATATTTAGATTCGTTTATATTTACTACTCCCTTATCTTTTAAAAGGTAAGGAAACGATTAAACGATATCTTAAACCTTTAATATATATTTTAAGTCCTTAGTAGAAATCCGAACGCCCTTATTAATAGTAAGTTCGGGTAAGTCTTTAGTTTAGCCGATTTTAAGCTTATAGTTTACTATAAGATCTTTTTATAAAAAGTCCTTAATAAGGTTTATTTTATCCGGACTGTTTATAAGGACTTTAGCTAAAGGAATAATAGTATTAAACTCCTTATATAGCTCAAACTACTTATTAAGGTCTATAATTATTCTTACTTTTTAGCTTTAGCGGAGTACTAATAGTTCCTTAAAATAGTTTATTGCTATAAAGCTTTTATAATTCTATATTATAGTTTAAGCGAGCTTAAAGTCGTTAAAGAAGAATATTATATTATGCTTTAATAGTAGCGCTAAAACTAATATAAGTAAAGCGTAGCTAAAACTAGCTAAAATTATTATAGTAACAAAGTAAATTACTTATTTATATATTAGTAGCTTTAGCTAAACTATCTTAACTTTAGCTTTAATCCCTTATAAGCCCTTATTTATAAGACTAATATAAAGTTAATAAGGTCCTCTTAATAAAAAACTAAAAAATCTTAGCTAAGTAATATATTAGCCGCTAAGCGTTTTACTATTTAAGCGCCGATCTTTACTTTTATAACCGCAAGGCTACTTTTTAACCTTCTTAGTATATATATAGTAAATTTTACTTATTTAATAGTAGCTATCTTTCTTACTCTTTAAATAAGAATTCGTTAAAAGGAGTTTATAGTTATATCTTAAAAGGTCTTTATTAAGTCGGCTTAATTAAGGCTTTAGTTTACCTTAATATCTATATAAGTTTTAATACTTATCTTAAGTCTTTCTTTTCTATAGATTAGTAAGTATATATAAATAACTTATAATAGCTTATTAAAGCTTAATAGTTTAACGTTAAGAGAAGCCTTAACTATCTAAACGCTTTATAGTTTCCGGATAACTACTTATTATACTAAGCTACGTCTTTATATAGCAATAACTTAGCTAAGGTTAAAGGGGTATTTATCTTTAATATATTAGTAAAGCTTATTTTTTAAGGGGAATGCTTTGCTATAAAATCTATATACTTTATCGGCCTCCTAAACTAAGTTTATTATAGTATAGATTATAGTTTCTTTTAAGCTTTTATTAGTATCTATTTAATCTTTTTTTATATTATACTTTTCGTCTTTTAAATAGTTTTTTGCCTTTATTATAATTCCTTCCTTAATTAGAAGGTATACCCGCTTTAGCTTTAGCGTTAATAAGTATATAGTCTTAAAGGTTCCTTTTCTTTTAAGCTAAAGGACTTTAGCTTATATTCTTAGCTATTTAAATAGGTTTCTCCTTTAACTTAGCGAGCGCTATAAGACTTATAATATTTCTATCTTTACTACGCGGTTTAAGAACGTAACCCGCGGCCTTAATAGGCCCTTAATTAATAGCTAAGGCGTCTTAAACTATTTTTTAAGTACGTATAAGGTATAGCTAATTAGCCCTTACTCTTTTATAGGTTAGACTTATTTCTTTAGTACTAATAACTACTTTTAAGATCCTTAAATATATTTAACTTATAGCTAAAAAAGAATTTCCTTATATTTATTATCTATTTATTAATATCCTTATTTCTTACTAAATATTATAAGAATTCTTATAAATAGATATCTAGCTTTTAGTAGATTACTATAATAAAGTAGTTTAGCTAATAAAGCGCGGCCTTAGCTTTATATTATAAGCGCGATATTTAAGACTTAAAGTTAGACTTTATTACTATCTTTTTAATAGTAAAGTACTTTTTATTAAGTGCTTATATCGCTATATTTAAGCGGATTCTAAACTATTTTTTTAAAGCAGAGATCTATTAGCTTAGTTTAATGCTAAGCTCGCTAAGTTTTTCTTATTATAGTTTTAAGAAGTCTCCGGAATACTATCCCGCCGTACTTCTTTAAAAAAAAAGGTAATTAAATAGCTAATTTATTTATATAAGCCTTACCTTTATTAGCGTTTTAGCGGATAAAGTTAATAAAATAGTCTACTCTTTAAAACGTACTAGCTTTATTATCTTTTTAAACTTCGTTAAAAGATACTTTTAGCGGTCTTAATAGGTTAAATCTCATTATATTCTTAGCTTATAGTTAAGGTTTTTCTTAAGGCTTAATAAGCCCGTTTTCTTTTCTTAATACTTAAAAGAGATTAAAGAATTATTTATTTAATATTACTACTATTCTTATTAAGGGGCTTAAAGCTATACTTAATCTTAGTATCTACGCGCTAAGTATAGATAAGTTTAGCCTACTAAGAGTATCGCTTATTATATCTTTATCGCTTTTTATTAAAGTCTTAGTCTTAATACTTTTATTTAGCGCTTAACCTTTTATTTTATACGCGTCTTAAAATTTAGTACGCTATAAGGCCTTAAGCATAAAAGGCTCGTTTTTATTAATTAAGAGTCTTAAAAATGCTTTAATTTACGCGGTTATAGCGGATAAGGCTAAACGGTAATACTAAACTAAGAAACTACTAAGTATCTTTTAAGGTAGATTTTTAACTAAGCCCTATAAACTAAACTTTATTAGTAGTATATAGTAAAAATATCCGCTAAGCTTATTATCTTAAGGAAAGAGTAACTTTATTATAAGCTTAATCTAAAAGATATTTAGCGGGTAAGGAGCTAAATAGTTTTAAGGTTAACTTATCCTTACCTTTTTTATTTAAAGGATAATTAATCCGTTTTAGTAGTACTAAGTTTAGTTTACTAAGTTATATACGTTTTATTGTTTTATAGTTTATTTTTTATTAGTATTTTAAAAGCAGATTGCTTCTTAAAACGCGGTAGTCTTAGCTGAGCTAAGCGGGACTTATTTTACGTCTTATTTAGCTTTATAGGCTATTATAGTATAATACTTTAAAAAAGGGTAAAGGAGATTATTAAACTAGTATACTTAGTAAGCTACGGCCTTTTTTGCTTTTATAGCTTACTTATTTTAAAGTTTTATTATAAGTATATTAAGGAAAAGGTATTTATTATTAAGGTTAAACTTAAAGGCTAATAAGAGCTTTTTATTAAAGAAAATATTGTTTAGTATTTAACTTCTTATAAAATAAGTACTTAATTATATAATCTAGCCGCTTTTAGCTTAGCGGATATTTAAAAGATTTTTATTTAAATAGGTAGGAATTACTTTTATTTACTACGCCTTATAGTATAAGGATAGGGGGTTAAGGCGCGGACTAATTACTATTAATTAAGGCCGGTACTATAAACTAATTACCGCTAATTAAAGCTAGTACTATAAACTAATTATTATTAATTAAGCTAGTATAATAGACTAATTACTATATATAAACATATATAAGGGTTTAAAAATAGTAAAAAGCTTATCTTTTCTTTAAAGTATAGCTAGCTACTTTATACTTAGTTCTTTAAGCTAATTTTAAAGACTTTTAATAATATTATCCTTTTATTTATTATTAGTATATAGATAAACCGTAAATGTTCTTATAAAATTACTTAATAAACTAAGTATAAGCTTAGTTAAAAATACTATAAACTATAGTTAAGAAAATTCTTTAAATATCCTTAAATATTATTTAAAAATTGCGGTAAAGTCTATCCTCTTGTTTCTAAGGTGCTTTTATAGTTAAAAACGGGTCGAACTATAATTAAGATATCCTATAAAAATCCTTAAATATCTCTTAAAAATACTAGCGGAATCCGCTAAGTAGTTTTTATAGTATCTTTTATAGTTAGAAACGTTATAAACTATAGTTAAATAGGCTCTTAAGCCTTTATAGTTATATCTTAAAAACCTAAGCGGGGTCCGACTAATAATATTTATCGTATCTCCTTAAGCGAGACTTTATAGTGCGTGCTTTAAGTGCTCTTATCGCGGGGTTCCGTAAGGCTCCTTAAGAGTAAAGTAAGGAGTTTAAGTATAGCTATTTAGATTTTATAATATTAAAGTTAAGCTAATATATAATTAAAGTCGTATAAGACTTTACTTAAACTTAGCTTAACCTAAACTTAAACTTAACTTAAGTATAGGTTATTTAAGCAACCTTTATAAAGTAAGAAGCTATATAGCTTAAATAAAGATTTCCCCTTTTTTTCTTAGCTTTAAATAAATAATTATTTAGCTATATATTACTAAACTAAGTATATATAGGCCCTTAATAATAATACTACTTTTAAGCGCTTTAAAAAGACTTATAAGTGCTTTAAAAAAATAATATTAGCTGCCTTATATTATTTTAAGCGGCGCGCCGCTTAAAATAATTTAAAGCAGCTTATAATAAAATTTAAAATTTTCTTAAGTATTTTTGCTTATTATAAGTATATAAGTGGCTTTTATTAACTTAGTATATTATAAATAGGGGGGTTATATAGCTATAAAAAGAGGAGCTCGGATTTTTTAAGTTATACTAAAAAACGCTACTAATCGGGGTATAGTTACTCTTTTATCCGAGGGGCATATCTGCATTGATCTTTTTGAGGCGTTGTGGATCAGGCCCTTGGGGCGGCGTTACGGCAGTTAAAGGGAGAAAGCGGGTGGCGGTAATAGGTGGACCCTTACTCTGTAGGTCACAACACCTCCCACCTACCTCGGTGGGTACCTACCCAGGTAGTAGCGACGGAGTATTCCGTACTTTTCAGATAAGACTTATCCTTAGCGTGAGTGGTTTTTCTCGGGCGGGTCGAACCTGACAAAACTATCGCCAGCCTCTCTCTACGAGCTCTTTTTCGGTGCCGGTCCGCCTCATCGCCCCTTTTGTCGATCCGTGACGTGCCGCGCCGCGCCGAACCCACGCCCCGTCCTCTCTCTCTCTCTCCACCAGCCATTATGACGTCTGAGCCGCCGGCCAAGAAGAAGTGCCTAGGAGTAGACTGCGACAATGAGGCTGAATCGCTGCAGTGCCCGACATGCCTGAAGCTCGGCATTAAGGACAGCTATTTTTGCTCCCAGGACTGCTTCAAGAAGAATTGGGTAAGTTGTCATACTGGCACCCGCGACCAGTTTCTCATCTGACCGCACCCCCCTCCAGAGCGATCATAAGGGCACACACAAGACGCAAAGTAATATCCTTCACCATCTCATCCCGCCGAAAGCAATCTCACCAGCTGCAGCTACCGGCTTCTACAATCCGTTTCCGAGTTTCCCCTTCGCCGGCCCACTACGCCCTGTCTATCCTCTGTCGGAGCACCGAACCCTACCCAAGTCGATTCCCCATCCCGTCTGGTGGCAGGATGGGAACCCAAAGTACAGCCGCTCTCTTGTCAATCGGAACAAGATTGACATTCTTGACGCCAAAGGCCAGGACGCCATGCGCAAGAGCTGCCGACTGGCCCGTGAGGTGCTCGATATTGCCGCCTCCGCCGCAAAACCCGGAGTCACAACCGACCACATTGACAAAATTGTCCACAACGCATGCATAGAGAGAAATGTGAGTGACCGTCGGCTTTGAGCACTTTTGTTGGCGGTGACCAGGCGTACATAAGGGAGAAAAGCTGGTCGATTCGAGCATGCACACGCACAATAAAGAAACCGCGAGAGCAACGGACCGGTGGCTGAGACTCTAACGCCCCCCGTCCCAGTCTTATCCGTCGCCCCTCAACTACAACCACTTCCCCAAGTCTTGCTGCACCTCAGTCAACGAGGTTATCTGCCACGGAATTCCTGACAAGCGCGTGTTGCTTGACGGCGATATACTCAACATTGACATCTCACTCTATCACGAAGGGTATCACGCCGACCTCAACGAGACGTACTACATTGGCGACAAGGCCTCGGCCGACCCGGAGAATGTACGCATCGTAGAGGCAGCACGCGAATGCCTCGAAGAGGCTATCAAGGCCGTCAAACCAGGCGTACTGATCCGCGAATTTGGCAACATCATCGAAAAGCACGCCAAGAAGAAGAATTGCAGCGTCATCCGGACGTACTGCGGCCATGGAATCAATTCCCTGTTCCACTGCGCGCCGAACGTGCCGCACTACGCAAAGAACAAGGCTGTCGGCGAGTGCAAGCCCGGCATGACGTTCACCATCGAGCCCATGATTGCGTTGGGCAAGTACAGAGACATCACTTGGCCGGACAACTGGACCAGTACCACGATAGATGGCAAGCGTACCGCTCAATTTGGTGAGCCAAACCTGGCGAAGCGAACCACTGCCCACGCACAGAGTTGCATACTGACAAACTGGACAGAGCATACCCTTCTCGTCACGGACAACGGCGTGGAGATTTTGACAGCAAGGAAGGAGGACTCGCCCGGCGGCCCTGCAACGATGCCGACTGGTGAGACGGCTGCAACGTCTTGAAAAGAAGAAGGAGAGAGGGTGAGGGTGGTCGAGTCGAGTTTGACGAGACCTGATTGATTCCGGCACAAGCAATACAGGACACGTGTTTCTAAGAGAGTACAGCCAGGGCCGCCCCACAGGACGGTCTCGCTTGACATGACCGTACGCAACCATTCTGCTGTATTTGACGGGCCTTTCGTATGGTGAGCCGCCATGGTGAGACGCCATCATGAATAAAGAGGTAGGTACTTCTTTAGACGTCTCTTTCTGGTAAATAGATGCGGCTAGCAGAGTGGGATAGCAGGTGTCGTGAGTGATGCAGTTGGTTGCCTATCTAACTTATATCTGGTGGAGAGGAAACATGCGTCACTCAATCCGGTGACTTTACTTCCCAACGCCCGGCTCGTTCCACAATAGCATGGATAAGGACTTCGGTATTGCGCTTCGTTAGTGATGCCTCGAGATGATTTTTGAATTGTCAAGCTGCAGTACCAGCCGCCTAACTCAAGGACGTCCTTACTACTCTGTACAG
The DNA here is from genome assembly GCA_027405785.1 of Ophiocordyceps robertsii. Taxonomy (NCBI): domain Eukaryota; kingdom Fungi; phylum Ascomycota; class Sordariomycetes; order Hypocreales; family Ophiocordycipitaceae; genus Ophiocordyceps; species Ophiocordyceps robertsii. The sequence continues at coordinate 50,595 of JAPEBW010000024.1, read as the reverse complement.
TACCATTTTACAGGGCGGCGGCAGTGGGCGCCTGACCTAAAGTCCTAGCACCTTGGACTGGACTTTAGGGGAAGGAGGGGCTGTTTGGCCTGACGTGGCTTGAATATAGGTACTGTACCTTCCTAGGTGGTAGATACTGTGGAAAATATACTAGAATACTAGTTATCTCTTAAGGAGGTGCCTCCACTTTTAGCGGAGGTGACTAGTTTTATAATAGGTTATGAGTTCCGTTTTGCATATATGCGCCTATAGTGTGCGCTAGGATAGCGCGGTTCGATATTCGAACCCTATAGATAATAAATTAAGAGTAAGCCTTCTTAAGCTTAAGATTACTACTTAAGGAATATAATGCTACTATCTAGCTTTACTCTCTTTTTATAATATACGTAGACTTATAAGGAGGTATAGAAAATATACTAAAATACTAGTTATCTCTTAAGAAAGTGCTTTTACTTTTAGCGGAAGTAACTAGTTTTATAATAAATACTTAAGTACTTACTTATATATTAGCTTCTTAAGTATATACTTACTTATTTAAGTAGTACGAGTATATTAATATAAGAGAAATTAAGCACTTAGTACTATAAAAGCTTATTAAATTAAAACGGTCTTAGCGGTTTAAGGTAGTAAGGTATTATAAAATTTAAACGGCCACGCCCGGACTCCTTACTTTACTTTTAAGAAAGCCTTATAAAACCCTATAATAAGAACGCTTAAAGCACGTACTATAAAAGCTCGCTTAAGGAGATACGATAAATATTACTAATTAGACCTTATTAAGGTCTTTAAAATAATACTATAGAAAGTTAAGAGCTTACTTAACTATAGTTTACGATATCTTTAACTATAGGAGATACTATAAAAACTATTAAGCGGATTCCGCCGGTATCTTTAAAGGATTTCTAAGGATTTCCGCGGGATATCCTAACTATAGTTCGACCCGTTTTTAACTATAAAAGCACCTTAAAAGATATAGGATAAACCTTACCGCGATTTTTAAGGGATATTTAAGGATATTTAAAGGATTTCCTTAACTATAGTTTATAGTATTTTTAAACCGGGCTTATACTTAGTTTATTAAGCGATTTTATAAAGATATTTATAGTTTATTTACGCACTATAAATAATATAGTTAAAAATCCTTAAAATTAGCTTAAAAAACTAAGTATAAAGTAGCTAGCTATACTTTTAAGAATAGATAAGCTTTTTATTATTTTTTAACCTTTATATATGTTTATATATAGTAATTAGTCCGTTATACTAGCTTAACAAGCGGTAATTAGTTTATAGTACCGGCCTTAATTAGCTATAATTAGTCCGCGCCTTGTCCCTTTATCCTTACGCCGTAAGGCGTAGTATAAAGGCTATATAAATTAGCTATATAGCTAACTTATACTTAAGACTAATTTCCTTAGTCCCGCCGTTCTTACTCTTGCTTAATAGCGTACTTATATATATATATATAATTTTCTTTTTTTTAAACCTATTAAGAAGGCGTTTTTATAATGCCGCTTATTATTAAAATACTTTTTTACTTTAAACTTAAAGTAGTAAATAAGTAGTAATAGCTTAATTTATTAAAGTATTAATTTATTATTGAAAAACTAAACTAAATAAAGTAAAAAGTATTCTTTATAGATTTTTAAAACTAAAACTAGCTAAAAAAAAGTTTAAAAGAAAAAGAAAAAAAAAACGTTTTTTTTTACCTTTTTAAGGCTATTAAAAGGCTTTTTTATATACTTTTATATATTTTATATACTTCTTTATAACTTATACTTTATCTAACTTATAAAGTTTTAAAACTACTTCCTTAGCTATTAAAAATCCTCTTAGTTATTTTTCTTATTTATAATAAGTAATATACTAGTTATTACCTATAACTAGCTTATTAAATAAATATTCTTTATCTTTAAACTTTTTATAAGATTTTATTCTTTTATAAAAAAAGGCTTTTTACCTTAGATTTATATAAAGTATTAATTAATTTATAATTATTACTAATCTCTTAAATCTTATTACTAGCTAAAGGTAGCTTAAGCTATATATAGTTAAATTTAGCTTATACTACTTATATTTAATATTAACCGTTTTTAACTTTTAAGCTTTATTATTTATCCTTATAACTACTATTATCTATATTAATAGTTATATACTTATCGCTAGCGGTATTTACTTTACTAACTACTCCTTTATATTTAGTAGTATATACTTTAATAAACATTAGTACTTCTTAAGTCTTTAAAATTGCTTATAAAATAGCGATTTTATAATATATTCCTCTTTTTAAAGTCTTTTTAAACTTATTTAAGAAGAGTATACCTTAGGATTTTATAAAGAAAATCTTAATTCTGATTTTATTAAATTTTTTAAATAAAATAAAGAGAATCTTATCTTAATAAAAACTATACTAAGTTATATAAACTTAATTTTAAGATATATTTCTTATTAAATTTCCTTTGACTTTTATTATTTAAAGATAGTTAAAAAATCCTAGCTTAAGAAAGCTAGTATATTTATTTAAGAATTTAGTTTAGTAAACCCTTTAAATTCCTTTTTAGTATTTTTAAAGTGTTTTATTAGTTCTTATATATTATTTATATAAAGATAATTCTTTTACTTTATTAAATAAAAGTGTTCTTTATTTTTCATTTTCTTAGCTTATATAGTTTTTACTATATATTTACTTTCTTTAATTTTTTTTAAGTTTAGCTTAGTAACTACCTTAGCTTTTTACAAAGTCAGCTTTAATAAAAGGATAGAAAGAAATAGTATATTAATAAACTAGTTTAAAGTTTTAACTTATAATTAAAAAAAAATATTTTCTTAATAACTTTAAAAAGTCTTATTTTCTTATAATCTAAAGACTTATTAAGTTTATTAGTTTTAATATTTCTTGTTAAAAAATATATATTATTACCTTTAAATAAAAAGGTTTTAAAAACTCTTTCTTATTATAATAATATAATATTCTCTTAGTAATATATTTAAATTGTTAATGGATAAATCTATATAACTTAATTAACTACGTAGAGTTTACTATAACTTTTCAAGCTATAATTTGTAAATACCGCACTATTCTTAATAAATTAAAAAAAAACGTATTATATACTAATTATACAATATTTAATTAAAAAATCCAATTATCTTACTAATGATTTATATAGCTTTTAAGATATTACTTAAGCATTTAATTGAATTGTGTTATAATTCCGTTTATAATAAAGTAAAAACTAATTAAAGGTTTATACTTTATTCTTAAGGCTTATATAAAGCCTTGTTAAAAGTTTAAAATACAGTTTTAATCTTAAATTATAATAATTAAATATAAAAGTCCTAAATTAGCTAAAATATATCTTATATAAGTATAAAATAACATTTTTATATTTATAACTTTATTTATTAAAATAAAATAGCTATACTTCGTAAGTTAATAGATTATAACTAAAATAAAATTGTATCTTAAACTAGTAATAAGATTTATAAACTTTAGTAATTTTATTATAAAGTTTAAAGCTATAAGACCTAAGGTTTTAAAAGAACCTTTAAAGAATTTAAGTTATTATAAAGCTTAAATCTTATTACTTTAGCGTTATTATAAGTATTATATAACTTAATAACTTTTTCAATTTTTTACTATAAACTTAAAGTATTATAATTACTTTTAATCTTATTATAGGTTTTTATTAACCTTAATACCTATGTAAAGATATTTTTATAAATTTATAATTACTATTTTTTAGCTTTAAAGGTAAAAAATAGCTTATTTTTATAAAACGCTAATTTTTCTTCTTACTTAAGATTCTTATATCTTTCTTTATCCGAGTTTTTTTAAGAAATCTTAAGTTATTTTAAAGTAGTAAGATCTCCTTATATATTAAGTAGTATATATAATGTTTTTAACTTTAAATTTCCTTTATTATTTTAAAACAACAAGGTCTTTTTATAAAGCTTTTTATTATTATTAAAGTCTACTTATTACTTAATTTTATTTGCTAAGTCACTTTTAGTACCTTTCTTATAAGTAATGTTATAATTAAATTTTAAAAGAAATATAACTTATCTTATTTACTAAGTCTTTAACTACTACGTTATAATAAAATAATTATTGTTTTATAATTAGTATAAACTTTTAATCTATACTTATTCCTTAAGATATAATATTAAAATCTCTTTAAAGCGTTAATCTTTATAAGCAGTTCTTTATTGTAAATAAGGTAAGAAATTTTAACACTTACTAACTTCTTTAATAAAACCTTTTAACCTTAAAAACATTATTCTTATTACGCTAGCTTAGTTATACGCTTAATATAAAGTTTAAAGTATTAAGTTTTAACTTTAAAAGCTTTTCCGCATTATAAGTATTTAATATAGGCTTTTTTATAGGTAATCTTAAAAAATTTTAAAGGCTTTATTAGCTTATAGGTTTTCCTTAAAAAAGTTCCGTTTTAGTCTTTTTTAATGCTAATAAAGTTAGTATAATTATCTTAAAAAGGTTTAATATAAACTTCTTATAATAATTTATATATCCTATAAAGCTTAAATCTTTTTTATACTTATAGAAATTAGCTAATTTTTAATTTTAAAAATCTTTTAAGGGTTAATTCTTATTTAAAAAAAGGAATTATCTACCTTAAGAATTGTACTTTTTATATATTAGAGCTATATGTTTTAGTAAAATGTTAAAGCTAGCTTTTTTAAATACTTTTAATACTTATATTAACTTTAATATAGTATTATAATAGCGTATCTAAGAAAATAATAATATTATTTTAATACATAAAATAGTTTAAATAAAGGTTTAATATATTATTCATTCCTCTTAAAAGAGGAGTTAAGATATTAATAAGCTTTAAAGATACTACTAAAAATTAATATAATCTATATTATGTTTTAAAGAATATTTTAATTATTTCTTTTCTTTTAATACGTATTTAGCTTAGAGTGAATTTAAAGTTAACCTTTATATATTACTACTTATTCGCTAATTTATCTCTTATTTTACTTATATAAGTTAAGAAAGTCTGGGTTTTTATTATATTATTATGTATATCTTAAAAATTAATATAAAGTTAGGGTTTTCCTTTATTTTTATTATTCTTTTAAGGAAATAATATTAAAGCTTAATATTTTAATTTAGACTTTTTAATACAACTTTTTTATAGGATTATATTATTAAATAACTTTAAATACTTCTTATTAAGTAATATATCTTCCGGAACCTAGGCTTAAAGCTTTTATTTAGATTAATCTTTTACTTTTAATTACTTGTTAATTAAAGTTTATCTTTAAGCAGCGGTATAAATACTTTAAGGTGTTTTTCTTAAATATCTTTAAGTATTTTTAAATAATAATCCTTAAAGTGTTTCAAGTTAATAATACCTTTTAAACGTCTTATATACTATATTTACTTTTTAAGGTGCTTTAACTTAATAGTACCTTCTAAATATTATAAGCCTTTATATTAATTTTTCTTCTTTATCCGGTTCTTTTTAATCTTATTTATATTTTTATAGTATTACTATATTATACCTGTTAAGTTAGTTTATAGACTTTCTTTTAATAAATCATAAATAGCTTTATAATTATCTCTTTAGCTTTTTTTATAATTATTACTATTCTTTATATAAGTATTATTAGTTATTAATAGATTTAAATTATTTAGAAGTTTTATCTTAAGTTAATCTTTTATAAAAGATATTTAAGGTGTTGTTTTTAAACCTTAAAAGGGCTTTTTCTTAATTTATTATAGAATTATATTTCTATAAAAAGTATAATCTTAATATAATATTAAAGCTAATAGCTAAGATATTAAAAGAAAGTTTAAAGTTATAAATCTTAATAGCATATATAAAAGGATTAATCTTATATATAATCTTATAATTACTTTACTTAAAGTATAATTCTTTTATATTATAAAATCGCTATTCTATAAGTATTCCTAAATACTAAGAAAGTATTAATATTTAGTAAAGTATATACCGCTAAATATAAAGGAGTAGCTATTAAAGTAAATACTACTAGCTATAAGTATATAACTATTAAAGTAAATATTAGTAGTTATAAGGATAAATAATATAGCTTAATAGTTAAAGACGGCTAGTATTTAATATAAGTAGTATAAGTTAAATATAAAAATAATTAGCTTAAGCTAGCTTTAGCTAGTTATAACATTAGTTTTCAATTATTAATAAATACTTTATATAATTAATTAATACCTTATATAAAGTTAAAATAAAAGGCCTTTTTAAAAAAATATCTTTAAAAAGGTTTTAAAATAAGGATATTTATTATAATAAGCTAGGTATAAGTAATAGCTAGTATACTACTTATTACTAGTAAGAAAAATAGCTAAGAAGAATTTTAATAGCTAGAAAACATTATAAAATAAAGTATAAAACTCGCTATAACTTAAGTCTTTGCTTAATAATAAGAAAATCACTAGTATATAACTAAAAAATATATAGTAAGTCCTTAAGTAATTTTAAAATAACCTTATTATATTACGTCTAAGTTTTTACTACGCTTTATAGTATAAGAATAAAGGGATAAAGCGCGGACGAATTACTACTAGCTAAGGCTAGTACTATAAACTAATTACTGTTAGTTTAGGTCGGTACTATAAACTAATTACTACTAGTTAAGCCGGTATAATAAACTAATTACCGTATATAAACGTATAAAAAGGTTTATAAATAGTAAAAAGCTTATTTTTTCTTTTAAGTATAGCTAGCTACTTTATACTTAGTTTTTTAAGCTAATTTTAAGGATCTTTAACTATACTATCTTACTATTTATTATTAATATATAAATAAACTATAAATATCCTTATAAAAATACTTAATAAAATAAGTATAAGCTTAGTTAAAAATACTATAAACTATAATTAAGGGAATCCCTTAAATATCCTTAGATATCCGTTAAAAATTGCGGTAAAGTTTATTTTCTATTTTTAAAGGTGCTTCTTTAGTTAAAAATAGGCCGAATTATAGTTATAATATCTTATATAAATGCTTAGATATCCCTTAAAAATCCTAGCTAAATGTGCTTAATAGTTTATATAGTATTTTCTATAGTTAAAAATATTATAAACTATAGTTAAATAAGCTCTTAAGTATTTTTAGTTATATCTTAAAAACTTTAGCAAGGTCTATTTAATAATATTTATTGCGTTTCCTTAAGCAAGCTTTTATATTACGTACTTTAAGCGTTCTTACTATTAGGTTTTTTAAAGCTCTTTAAGAATAAAGTAAGGAGTTTAAGCATAGCTGCTTAAATTTTATAATAACTTCTTTAAGTAAAAAAGAAAAGCTAATATCTTAAATAGTATTAAGTAAAAATAAAGTAAAAAGGGCGCTAAGTAATAGCTTCGTAGTAGCGTTTTTATATTATATTAGTAGTATATTATCTTTATTTTACTTATAGTCTTTTTAGCTTATTTTGCTAATAGCGGTTAAGTAGCTTAAGATAGTAAATAGATAGCTTTATTATAAATCCTTACTACTTATTTAATTATGCGTTTTTATTTTATTAAGGCAATTAATATATCCGGCTAAAATTAATAATAAGATTTCCGACTTTCTTTTAAGCGTATATTTCAGCGTTTACTAGATAATAAGGAGTTTTTATACTAAAAGATATTTATCTTTTTATAGCAAGATATATTATAAAAGATTAGTTTATTTAAGCCTTATCTTATATTATTATCCTACTTACTTTTTATGCTATTTTTAATCCCTTACTAAGTTCTTTATACTACTTACTCGCTTTATAGGCCTCTTATAAGCGAGATATTATATCTTACCTACTACTGCTATTATAGCTATCCCTTACTTTCCGTTATATAACTCTTTAACTTATTGTCCTTTTTATATAGCGCTATTACCTATACCTTTTTAATAATTTACGCGCGTTTAACTACTAAGAAGGTATTAAGGTAGAGTTAAGTCGTTCCGCTAATAATAATAGCTAATAATAGTTACGCAGCTTTAAAAGGTAAGTAAACGGCCTTATTAAAAGTCTTTACTACTTATTTAATTATGTATCTTTATCTTATTAAAGCGATTAGTATATTTAGCTAAAAATTAATAATAAGGTTTTTAAATTTCTTTTAAGTATACGTTTAAGCGCTTTATTAAATTATAAAAAGTCGTAATACCGGGGGATATTTATTTTTTATAGCGGAAGATATTATAAAAGATTAGCTTATATAAGCTTTATTTTCTATTATTATCTTACTTATATTTTACGCTATTCTTAATCCTCCGCTAAGTTTATAATACTACTTATTAGCTTTATAAGCCGCTTATAAGCAAGATATTATGTTTTACTTATTACTAATATTATAGCTATTTTTTACTTTTTATTGCTAAACTTTTTAACTTATTATCCTTTTTATATAACGCTATTACCTACGCTTTTCTACCGACCGATATCTATTTAGCTACTAAAAAGGTATTAAAGTAAAGTTAAGCTATTTTACTAATTATAATAAGAATAATTAGCACTAAAGTATTAAACGTTTATATTCCCGCTTAAAAGTAAGTAATAAGGTCCTTAATAGCTTAAATGCTTAATTTCTTATTCTTAAGGTTTTAAACGTATTTAATAGGTTTAAAAAACCTTATAATAAAAAAGGCCTTAAAAGTAAGAATATAAAGCGCGTAGTAAATATAGCTAATAAAGCGGAGGTTAAAACCTAAGAACTTTATTACTTAAAATAAAGTTAAGTTACATTTAAACTCCTTATAAGCATATAAGTATAACTTAGCATAGTTTAAAGCTAAGCGTAAACTCTTTATTATTATAATCTTATCGCTAGAATATAGTCTTATAAAGCTAGGCTTATTAAGGATTAAGTTAGTTATTATTAATAGCTTTTATAAGATTAAGCAGTAAAATATATTATAAAGCTAGTTATTACTATTTCCTTTAGTTAAAAAGGGGCGGCGGATAAAGTATAAAAAGGCGCTAGTACGTCTTTATATAGCCGGGCTAAGTATAGGGGCTAAGGGGAAAAGTATATATTAAGTAAGACTAAAAAAGTATTTAAAGCTTATAGTAGCTATAAGCTAAAAGGGTGATTTTATTACGCGGGCTAAACTTTATATAAAGCGAGATAGAGTTTTTATTATAGTAGCTTAAAACGCTATTATAAACCCGGCTATAAACTAATTAAGCTAAGCTTTAAATATATAGTTAAAAATAGCGCGGATATTATATTAATCGTTTAGCTAAAGCGGGTTTTTACTAGCTATAATAGCTATTATAAATCTTAAGATTGTAGTAAGGTTAGCTAGCTTAAGAGTATTAAGTATTAGCTAGCTATTTTATTAGTAAAAGTATCTAGCTATACTTTAAAAAATATATAAGCTGCGGGGGCTTTTAAGCTTTAAACGCTAAGTAAGGAGTATAGCTAAGTTATTGTAAAAGCGGCTATATAAACTATATAGCGGTATAAAGCTAAGTAGTAAGTCGTTAAAGTTAATTATTTAAAAAGAGTAATATAAGCTATTTTTTATAGTGCTAAAACCTTTAAGTTAAGCTTATTTACTTAAGCATAGTTATAAAAAGCGGCGTAGGTTTATATAAAAGTTTAAACTTAAAGGTTTTATCTCTTACTAAAAGACTTAAAGCTATAGAGTATAGCTACCTTGTTTTTATATAGCTTAAGCGCTTATTTATATCCTTCGTATTAAAAGCATAAAGGCTTATATAAAAGCGGGCTAATAAATTAGTTATAAAATAGCTAATCTTAAATATAAAAGACGTTAAACGATAAAAGGACTTAAAATAAGAGTATAAGAATTATAAACTTAAGGTAAAAAAGGCTATATATATAAAAGTAAGTAAGGTATAGCGGGCTAAAGCTAGCGGCTAAAAGAAGCATAGTTATAAAAGGAGGCAAAAAAAAGGTTAAGTAGTAAAGAGAATTTAAATAAGTATATTATAAAGCTAAAAAGGCCTTATTACTTAAGGTAAATAGCGGCGTATTATTATTAAAATAACTAATTACTTTAAGCGTAGTAAGTTATAATTTTTAATAACTTATAATTGCTTTTAAGTCTTATACTTAAGCTTAACCGATTAATTCTCTTAGTTAAAAAGTTTTATATTAAGTTATAAGGGCCGCTTATTATACTTTTATTTAAACTACTTAAGTAGCTAACTCTTTTTATACTCTTTAAAAGGCTTTTATAATCTTTAGTAAAAGACCGCTTTTTTATTTACTTATAAGTAATAGCTATCTAGCTAGTCTTTTCACCTTATAAAAACATTTTTATATAGCTTCCCGCCGCCTTTTTATATTGTATAACTTTATAGAATTCGTTTAACTTTTTATTTATTTAAATAAAGTATCTTTATATCTTAAACTAGCCTTAAGTATATAGCTAGCTTATTTACTAAGCGTAGTTATATTATTTAAGTAACTAAATAGGGTTTGAAAAAGCCTTTTATATTTAACTAGTATATAAGCTATTTTACTTTAGTAGTAACCTTTAATAGCTTAGCATATTCTTTTTAAAGCTTCGCTAGTTTACTCTCTATAAAATAATAACCTTTACTAAGTTATAGCTAAACTTAATCGCTAAGATTAAATTTTAATAACCGGTATTTCTTATTATATTTATTCTTTATAGCGGCTTAAGTATAAGTTATAGCTAGCTTAGCTTCTTTTTATAAGACCTCTTAGTTTTATAAATATAAGTAGTTTTAAAGGAACTTAAGCTTATTATTTATTCTTATCTTTATAATAATCTTACTTAAGACTTTATAAATTACTAAGGAGAAGGAATTATTAAGGCTAAACTAAAAAGCTATTAATATATTAGTTTAATATAAGTTTAGGAAATTGGCGGTAAAGAATTATAATGTGATTTTTATAGTTAAGTTTCGCTTTTTTAATAAGCTATTAGTTTAAAGGTACTAAGTAGTAAATATAAAAAGCTTTAATTTAAAGGCTTATTATAAAGTCCGCTAAAAAGCTAAAGTAAACTTTATATTTTAATTAACGATTATCCCCTTTAAAATCCTTTAAGTAGCGTAAAGTAGCTTAGTATATAACGCTTATACTTAGTTTTCCGCCTTAAACTAGTTACTACTTAAGATAAGGAGATATATGTTTAAGAATTTATTAGTTATTATTAATAAGGTGTTTAAAAAGTTCTTTATAAGGTCTTTTTATAAGGACTATTTAGCTTAAACTACTAAGAGCTTAATAATAAGGTTTATTGCTATTATATAATATAAAGCTAGCGGGCTTTAAATTAAGATAAGCTACTTTAGCGTTTTACTTTAGTTAGTTTAGTTATAATAGTAAGCGTTAAAGGTATTTACGACTTATTTATATATTTATTAAGTTATAAAATTAAGAAGCTCTTAAATAGATCTTATTATATATAAGTGCGGCTAATATAAAAATATTTAGCATAAGCTTTTTTAATAATTTCTTTAGTTTAAGCCTTTAGGATATATAGTCTCCGGCGTTTATTATTTCTTATAAAGTATAGTAGCCCTTATAATTAAGGGAAGAAGAGTCTAAGGATATTATTCTTATCGCTAAGCTATATAATAATCTTTAATTACTATATATTCTTAACGTATCCTTTAATTATTTTTTCACGGAGTATTAATTTAATTAATACTTCTATATAAAAGAATACGCGGTTTATCGTCTCGTTTTCTTAAATAGGTTTTAATTCCCCTTCTTAGTTTTAAGATATTAGCTTATTATCTTAATATAGTAAACGTAAAAAAGCGTTTAATATAACGTTTATAACGCTTAAGATATAGTAGACTTTTAGCGGGAATTAGCTTAAGTATTAAGAGGTAAAAATTAGCTTATTATTAAATTTTATATTAATAAAGAATTAGAACTTTTAGTATATAATTTTATAGGTACTTATATAATTAGTAAAAACATCTCCTTATAGTATTTTTATAAATAGTACTATAGTGCGTAGCTTATAGACCGCTTATATTAAATCGGCTACTTTAAGCTTTATAAGCTAATATTAAAGCTCTCCGCTTTAAAAGCCGCGGCTTAAGTAAAGAATAAGCTAAATCTTAGTTTATTTTAATAAAGTCTTTTTATCTTACTTTATACCTTCTTTTAAGTAAAAACCTATAGCTATTACTTTATATTCTTAGGATATATCGATTTAAATAAATAGTTATTAAGCGGGGTTAAAGTAGTAAATCGTTTAAAGTTTAGTAATCTTTTAAGTTAAATTTATAAAGGCCTTTCTCTTTTTTAAAGTAAGTTAAAAAGCGGCTTTCGCGGTATATTATACGTATTTTTAGCCCTTTAAAGGGACTCCTTTTTTTATCTTACTTAAAGTAGCTTTTTCTTTTGTTTTTATAAGATATTAACTTTTTTAGCGAAATACAAGACTATATAACGTTACTACTTAGTAAAGCTAATTTATTTCTTAAGTTATTTAAAGTTCTTTAAGAATATAATATCCCTTAAGGCTCTTATACGTTTATTTATATTTATTAAGCTAATAACGTCTACTTTAAATCTGAGAAGTTATATAAATAAGTACGCCAAAAAGGACTTTAGTCTAGATAAAGTAATATTATAGTTATAAAAAGGGCGGAATATTATTATTAAGTATTAAAAGTGTTTTTTATTTTTATTAAAGTAAATAATAATATTATTAATATAAGCCGCTATATATTCTTAGTATCTATAAAGGACGTTTATAAGAATAGTACTAATAAAATAAGCTTACTAAGTATAGGGAATGCGCTAAGTAAAAAGCCCCGCTTTTAGTCTTAACTTAATAGGTAGTTAACAGGCCCCCGCGACTAAAGCTAAAAGACTCTCCTTTTTATAATACTACGCCCTATAGCGTAAGGATAAGGGGATAGGGCGCGGACTAATTACTGCTAGTCGGGGCCGGTACTACGGACTAATTACCGCTAATCAGGCCGGTATAATAAACTAATTAACGCACGTAAACGTATATAAGGGTTTAAAAATAGTAAAAAGCTTATTTATTCTTTAAGGCATAGCTAGCTACTTTATACTTAGTTCTTTAAGCTAATTCTAAGGATCTTTAACTATACTATCCATTTATCTATTGTTAGTATATAGATAAACCGTAGATATCCTTATAAAATCGCTTAATAAACTAAGTATAAGCCCGGTTAAAAACACTATAGACTATAATTAAGGAAATCCCTTAAATATCCTTAAATATCCTTTACAAATCGCGGTAAGGTTTATCCTATATTTTTTAAGGTGCTTCCTTAGTTAAAAACGGGTTAAACTATAGTTAAGATATCCCGCGGAAATCCCTAAATATCTCCTAAAGATACCGGCGGAATCCGCTTAATAGTTTCTATAGTATTTTCTATAGTTAAAGACGTCGTAAACTATAGTTAGACGTTATAAACTATAGTTAAGTAAGCTCTTAACCCTTTATAGTTATATCTTAAAAACCTTAGCGGGGTCTAACTAGTAATATTCGTCGTATCTCTTTAGGCGAGCCTTCGTAGTGCGTGCTTTAAGCGTTCTTATCGCGGGGTTCTATAAGGCTCCTTAAGAGTAGAGTAAGGAGTCTAAGCATAGTTATTTAGATTTTATAACATATAAGCTTTAGTCTTATAATAAAGTAAGCAGCTAAGCAATACTATAACTTATTATACTATTTACTATCTTAACTACTTAATAAATAGTATCGCGAGACTATCTTTTTATAAATTTTAAAGCCTTTTTTTAAATTACTTAGTAAAAATAGTATTAGTAAAGAGATTGCGAAGCGGTGTTAAACTAGCGCGGCGAAGCTAATATAACCCTAATTAAGGCTTATAAGTATAAGAGATTTAGTTAAATAATAAATCTAATTAAATACCTTTTATGCTTAAGATAATAAAAGTGTTATTAAGAATATCTTTAATAATAGGTCTTAAGTCCCCGCTACTTTAAGAAAAAGAAAGAGCCTATTAAACTTATATTAAGGAACTAAAAAAGACCTAATAATTATAAAAGCGTATTATATAGCTTAAAGAGGAAATGTAAGAAAAAGAAGGTTTACTCCTTTATTAATCGAAAAGGCGTTATTAATTAAACTCCCTTAATTTAGCAGCTAATTAAGGTAGCGAGGTAAAGCTTAAAAACATTACTTAATTAGCTTAACTAATAGATTCTTAAAAACGACTTAACTAGCTTTATAACTTAAAGGATATATTTAAAGCTATACCTTACTAATTCCGCTAAGATAACGCTAAAATCCTACTTATAGTAAATTATATATATACTAACTATAAGGCGAGATAGCGCTAATACCTTAAAGAATAACCGCTGATTAATTAAGAATAATATAGTATAAGCTAGATTTATTTTACAGAATAAACACTTATACTTATTAAGGATATAGTAAATAAAGAAACACTCTTAGCGATATAGCTAAAGAACGCTTAGTAGCGAGAAATATAGTCTTTATTAAAGTTTGGCCTTTACCTTAACTTTATTATATTTTAAGCGGCTATTAAGGTAAATATAGTTATAAAGGTTCTTTACTAAGTTATAATTAAAGCTTTAAAAGCAACTTAACCTTTATTCGATGCTTATTTATAAGTATAGTAAAGAAGAACTAGTTTAGGTAACTTAAAGCTATTAAGACGCTATAAATAATAAGAAATGCCGTTTAAGCGTAAGCTTTAAATTAAGATAGCGCGGAATAAGTTTAAGATTATCTAACTACGGAAATTCCTATTATAAAAGAGGCTATAATAAACGGTAGTTAAGAGGTTCTCGCTATTAAGGTACTACTTATACCTTAATAATAATAAGGGGAGACTTATATTTAGATAACCCTTAATATAAGTACGGCTAAGGTCGTAAAAAAGAGCGAGGCTAAGGCCGAGACTTATCTTAAAACTAATAGGTTATCTATTTAAAATGCAATAAGCTAAGTTACTATATAAATAAGTATACCTTAGCCTTAATTATAAATACTTTAGTAATTACCTTATATATTAAAGCCGCTTTATAAGGAAACGCTTAAAAGCCGGAGTAAACGCCTCTTTTCTAGCTATATTAATACTTTAAAGGGAGCTATTATAGATTCGTATAGTGCTATTAAGGCGAAATCTTACTAATATAAAGGTATACTTAGAAACTTATAATATAGTAAACTTAGTAAACATATATTTCGCACGCTAATAAGGCTTATTATAAGTCTTACTATTATATTTTAAGCTCTTAAAACTAAGCGATAGTTAGGTAAACGACTATAAGATTTAAGAGGTTTTGATAAGAATTACCTATATAAAAAGCACTAAAAAGATAATTACTTAGTACTATTTTAGTATTAATAAGTTAATACCGAATAACTATATACTAATTTTATAGTTAACTATAATAATTACGGATAAGAAAATCTATATTATTTTATAAAAGAAATAATAGTAGTTTAAGTACTAAATTAGTAGCGGCACTTTACGAAGTCTATAAAAATTCGTAAG
Source organism: Ophiocordyceps robertsii (assembly GCA_027405785.1). Taxonomy (NCBI): domain Eukaryota; kingdom Fungi; phylum Ascomycota; class Sordariomycetes; order Hypocreales; family Ophiocordycipitaceae; genus Ophiocordyceps; species Ophiocordyceps robertsii. The sequence goes on along the minus strand of JAPEBW010000024.1, from coordinate 35,121 downwards.
GGATTGCCAAAACGAGGCTTATATTTATATAATCGCTACTAACTTTTAGTTAATTCCGTTACTAAATAAGAATAACGATAAAAGGATTTTAAAAAGAGAATAGACTAAGATACTATTAACTTTCTACCGATTTTAAGATATATTCTTAGTAAGTAAGTCTAACTTATTATTAATTAAGAAAAGAATAGATTATATAATTAACTTAACTTCTAGCATAAAAATACTTTTTAGACCAATTTACTTTTTATCTTATAATAAATTATAAGTATTAAAGAACTAAATTTATAAATTTATAAGACGCGGTATTATCTAGGAATTATAAAGCTTAGTAAGCGCACTTATTCTTTTTATCTTAAAGAAAGATAGTAGCTTTTATCTTTATATAAACTACTAAGGACTTAACCGTATTATATAAAAAATTCGGTACCTTTTACTTCTTATTTTTAAGATCCTTAACTATTATAAAAAAGCTAAATTCTGTTTTAAGATTAATATTTAAATCGTATACTAATATATCTATATAAAAAAAGGCGATAAGTAAAAGATAGCTTTTTAATTATACTATAAATACTTTAAATACCTTATTATACTATTCGGCTTTACTAACGCTTTAGCTACTTTTTAAAGCTATATTAATTATGCGTTAAAAGGCCTTATTGTTACTATTTTTATACTATATCTTAATAATATCCTTATCTTCTTATAACTAAAAAATAAATACTTAATACCTTTAATAATGCTACGCTTTATAGCGCGAGGATAAAGGGATAAGGCGCGGACTAATTACCGCCGGTTAAGCCGGTATAATAAACTAATTACTGTATATAAACGTATATAAGGGTTTAAAAATAGTAAAAAGCTTATCTATTCTTAAAGGTATAGCTAGCTACTTTATACTTAGTTCTTTAAGCTTATTTTAAAGATCTTTAACTATACTTATCTATAGTATAAAGATAAACCGTAAACATCCTTATAAAATCGCTTAATAAACTAAGTATAAGCCCGGTTAAAAATACTATAGATTATAGTTAAGGAAATCCCTTAAATATCCTTAGACCTCCTTTAAAAATCGCGGTAAGGTTTATCTTATATCTTTTAAGGTGCTTTTATAGTTAAAAATAGGTCGAACTATAATTAAAATATCCCGTAGAAATCCTTAGATATCCCTTAAAGATACTAATAGAATCCGCTTAGTAGTTTTTATAGTATTTTCTATAGTTAAAGACGTTATAAACTATAGTTAAGTAAGCTCTTAACCCTTTATAGTTATATCTTAGAACCTTTAGTAGGGTTTAACTAGTAATATTTATCGTATCTCCTTAAGCGAGCCTTTATAGTATATGCTTAAAGCGTTCTTATTATAAGGTCTTATAAGGCTTTTTAAGAGTAAAGTAAGGAGTTTAAGTATAGCTATTTAAATTCTATAATAACTCCCTTAAGTAAAAAAGAAAAGCTAACGTCCTTATTAGTTTAAAATAAGAATAAAGTAAAGGGGGGGCTAAGTAATAGCTTTATAATAGCGTTTTCGCGCTATATTAGTAGTATACCGTCCTTATTCTTTTAATAGCTTTTTCGGCCTATTTAACTTATAATAGCTAGGTAGCTTAAGATAGTTAGTAAACGGCTTTTATTATAAATCCTTACTTTTTATTTAGTTATATATCTTTATCCTTATTTAAGCGATTAGCGCGTCCGGCTAAAACTTATAGTAAATTTTTCCGACTTTTCTTTAAGGCGTGCGTTTAAGCACTTATTAAGTAGTAAAAAGTCTCCGCGCTAAGGAATACTTAAATTCCTTAGCAGGATACGTTATAAGAGACTAGCTTTATTTAAGCCTTATCTTATATTAATATCTTACTTACCTTTTTACGCCGTTTTTTAATCCTCCGCTAAATTTCCTATTTTACTTACTAGCTTTATAAGCCGCTTATAAGCAAAATATTATATCTTACTTACTAGCGCTATTATAGTTATCCCTTACTTTTTATTACTAAGCTTTTTAACTTATTATCCTTTTTATATAGCGCTACTCCTTACGCCTTTCCGCTTACTAACGCGTATCTAGCTACTAAAAAAGTATTAAGGTAAAAGTAAGCTATCCCGCTAATATTAATAGATATAGTTAGTACTAAGGTATTAAACGTTTATATTCCCGCTTAAAAGCGGGTAATAAAGTCCTTTATAGCCTTTATACTTAACTCCTTGCTTTTAAGGTTTTAAATATACTTAATAGTTTTAAAGAACCTCTTTATAAAGGGGGCCTTAAAGGCGAGAATATAAAGCGCGTAGTTAGTACGGCCGATAAAGCGGATATAAAAGCCTAAGAATTTTATTACTTAAGTTAAAGTTAAGTTACGTTTAGACTCTTTATAAGCTTATAAGTAAAACTTAATATAGTTTATAGCTAAGCGGAAACCTTTAATTATTATAATCTTATCGCTAAAGTATAAGCCCGCTAAGCTAAGCTTATTAAGGATTATATTAATTACTATTAATAGCTTTTATAAAATCGGGCAGCGGAATATATTATAAGGCTAGTTATTGCTATCTTCTTTAATTAAGAAGTAACGGCGGATAGACTATAGTAAGGCGCTTATACGCTTTTATATAGCTAGGCTAAGTATAGCAGCGGGTAGAAAAAGCGTTTACTAAGCGGGACTAAATAAGTCTTTAAGGCCTATAATAGCTATAAGCTAAGAGGGGGATTTTATAGCGCGGGCTAAACTACGTATAAAGCAAGATAGAGTTTAAGCTATAGTAGCTTAAGACGCCGCTATAAAGCTAGCTAAAAACTAATTAAGCTAGGCCTTAAATATATAGTTAAAGACAGCGCTAATATTATTTTAGTTATTTACTTAGAGCGGGTTTCTGCTAGCTATAGCGGCTACTATAAATCTTAAGACTATATTAAGGTTAGCTAACTTAAACGCGTTAAGTATTAGCTAGTTATTCCGCTAATAAAGAATTTTAGCTATACCTTAAAAAATATATAAGCGGTAAGGGCTTTTAGATAATAAAAGCTAAGCGGGAGGTATAGCTAAGTTATCGCGAAACCGGCTATTTAAACTACGCTATAGTATAAAGCTAAGAAGCGAGTAATTTAAGTTACGTATTTAAAGAGGGTAATATAGGCCGTTCTTTATAATACTATAATCTAAGTTAAATCTATTAGCTTAAGCGCGGTTATAAATAGCGGCGTAGGTTTATATAAAAGCTTAAACTTAAAGGTTTTAACTCTCGTTAAAAGACTTAAAGCTATAAAGGATAGCCGCCTTATTTTTATAAAGCTTAAGCGCCCCCTTATATCGTTTATATTAAAAGCATAAGGGCTTATAAAAAAGCGGGCTAAAGAAATAGTTATAAAATAGATAATCTTAGCTATAAAAGATATTAAATAATAAAAGGACTTAAAATAAGAGTATAAAGATTATAAGCTTAAGGTAAAGAAGGTTATATATATAGGATTAAGCGAGGTATAGTAAGCTATAGCTAGCGGTAAAGAAAAATATAGTTATAAAAAGAAAAAAAGAAAAGAAAAAGGGCAGGCGGTAAATTCTTTTTAAATAAGTATACTATAAGGCTAATCAGGCCTTATTACTTAAGGTAAATAGCGGTATATTATTATTAAAATAATTAATTACCTTAAGAATAGCAAGTTATAGTTTTTTATAACTTATAGTAGCTTTTAAGTCTTATACTTAAGCTTAACCGCTTAATTCTTTTAGTTAAAGAGTTTTATATTAAGTTTTAAAAGCCGCGCGTTATACTTTTATTTAAACTACTTAAGTAGCTAACTCCCTTTATACTTTTTTAAAGGCTTTTATAATTTTCGGTAAGAAGACTGCTTTTTCGTTTACTTATAAGTTATAGCTACTTAGCTAGTCTTTTTAAGCTATAAGAAACTCTTTCTTTAGCTTTTTACCGCTTTTTTTTATTATATAGCTTTATAAGATTCGTTTTACTTCTTACTTATTTTAATAAAGTATTCTTTTATCTTAAACTAGGCCTAAGTATATAGCTAGCTTATTTACTAAGCGTAGTTATACTACTAAAACGATTAAATAAATATTAAAAGACCTTTTTATATTTAACCGGTATATAAGCTATCTTACTTTATTAGTTACTTAAAATAGCTTAGTACGTCTTTTTTAAAGCTTCGCTAGTTTACTATCCGTAATATAATAGCCTTTATTAAGCTATAGCTAAACTTAATCGCTAAGCTTAAATTTTAATAAGCAATATGTTTTATTAAATTTATCCTTTATAGCAGCTTAAGTATAGGCAATAACTAACCTAGTTTTTTTTTATAAGACCTCTTAGTTTTATAAGTATAAGTAGTTATTAAAAAACTAAAGGCTATTATCTATTTTTATCCTTATAATAAGCTTACTAAGGGCTATATAAATTACTAAAAAGAAGGAATTATTAAAGCTAAATTAAAAGGCGATTAGTATATTAGTTAAGCGTAAGTTTAGGAAATTTACGGTAAAGAATCGTAGCGCAATTTTTATATTTTAGTTTCGCCTTTTAAATAAGCTATAAGTTTTAAAGTACTAAGCGGTAAATATAAGAAGCTTCGATTTAAAGGCTAACTTTAAGGTCCGCTAAAATACTAAGGTAAACTTTATATCTTAGTTCGAAATTAACCCTTTTAAAATCCCTTAATTAGCGCGGAGTAGCTTAGTATATAATGCTTATACTTAATCTTCCGCTATAAACTAATTATTGCTTAAGATAAGGAGATATTCTTTTAAGAATTTATTAGTTATAATTAATAAAGTATTAAAGAAGTTTTTTATAAGATCTTTTATAATAGTTATTTAGCTTAAACTATTTAAAGCATAGTAATAAAGTCTATCGCTATTATATAGTATAAAACTAATAAGCTTTAAATCGGGATAAGCTACTTTAGCGTCTTACCTTAATTAGTTTAGTTATAATAATAAGTATTATAGCTATTTACGACTTTATCTATATATTTACTAAGCTATAAAATTAGAAAGCCTTTAAATAGATCTTACTATTTATAGGTATAGCCGGTATAAAAATATTTAGCGTAAGCGTTTTTAATAATCTCCTTAGTATAGGTCTTAAGTATATATAGTCTCCGGCGTTTATCGTTTTCCGTAAAGTATAGTAACCCCTATAACTAAAAAAATAAAAGTCCGGGGATACTGTCCTTATCGCTAAGCTATACTATAATCTTTACTTACTATATATCCTTTATATATCCGTTAATTATTTTCTAGCGGAGTAGCAATTTAATTAATACTTTTATATAAAGGAATACGTAGTCCGTTATCTTATCTTCTTAAATACGTTTTAATTCCCCTTCTTAGTTTAAGGATACCGGCTTATTATCTTAGTACGGTAAACGTAAAAAATCGTTTAGTATAACGTTTTTAACACTTAAGATATAGTATACTTTAAGCGGGAATTAGCTTAAATATTAAGACGCGAGGACTAGCTTATCGTTAGATTTTATATTAATAAAGAATAAGGATTTTTAGTATTCGATTCTATAAGTGCTTATATAGTTAGTAAAGATAACTACTTATAGCGTTCTTATAAATAGTATTATAGTACGTAACTTATAAACTACTTATACTAAACTAGCTACTTTAAGTTTTATAAGCTAGTATTAAAGTTCTCCGCTTTAAAAGGCGCGGCTTAAGTAAATAATAAACTAGACTTTAGTCTAAGCTAGTAATATCCTTTTATTTTATTTTATACCTTCTTTTAAGTAAAAAGCTATAGCTACTACTTTATATTCTTAAGATATATCGATTTAGATAAATAGTTATTAAGCGGGGTCGAAGTAGTAAATTGTTTAAGGCTTAGTAAGTTTCTTAATTAAAATCGCGAAGGCCTTTTCTTCTTTTAAAGTAAGCTAAAAAGCGGCTTTCGCGGTATATCGAGCCTATCTTTAGCCTTTTAAAAGGACCCCTTTTTCCCGTTTTACTTAAAGTAGCTCCGTCTTTTATTTTTATAAGATATTAACTTCTTTAGCAAAATACGGGACTATATAGCGTAGCTACTTAGTAAGGCTAATCTATTTCTTAAGCTATTAAAAGTTCTTTAAAAACCCAATATTCTTTAAAGCTTATATACGTTCGTTTATATTTATTAAGCTAATAGCGTTTACCTTAAATCCGAGGAGCTATATAAATAAGTACGCTAAGAAGGACTTTAGTCCGGATAAGGTAATGTTATAGTTATAAAAAGCGCGGAATATAGCCTTTAAATATTAAAAGTATTCTTTAGCTATATTAAAGTTAATAATTATATTATTAATATAGGCCGCCGCGTATTCTTAATATCTATAAAGGACGTTATTAATAAACCTTTAAACGTATACTAAGGAGTTCTTAAAGCCTATAAGTAATATTAGTAATCTTTTTAGCTTATAATAGCTTATACCTATAAACCTTTCTTAGTAGTCTTAATAGACTAAGAATTAATAAAAAAACGATTATACGTTTACTATATTAATAAACTTCGTTCCTTAAAGGCGTTTAATTATATCGCTTTAAAGGGGCATTAAGTAAGCATTTAAGGTAATAATAGTGTTTATCCTTTATAAGTCTATAACTACTTATCCCTTTTTCTTTTTATTTACTGTTTTTTATACTACGAATACTAACGCCGCGAAAAAAGTTATCCTATAAACTTATTTTAATTAGCCTTACGCGGTTAGCTAGCCGAATATTATATTTACTACCTTTTTATCCTTATCGCGTAATAAGTATAATCTTAATATAACTTATTAGTATTACTATCCTTTTATTAAAGGAATATATATATATTTAAAGTCGTTTATATATACTACTCCTTTATTCTTTTAAAAGCGGGGAAACGATTAAAGGATATCTTAAACTTTTAATATATATTTTAAGTCCTTAGCGTAAATCTAAACGCCCTTATTAGTAGTAAGTTTAAGTAGGTCCTTAGTTTAGCCGATTTTAAGCTTATAGTTTACTATAAAATCTTTTTATAAAAAGTCCTTAGCGGGGTTTATTTTATCCGGTTTTTCTATAAGGGCTTCCGCTAAAGGAGTAATAGTATTAACCTCTTTATATAGTTAAAACTACTTATTAAAGTCTATAATTATCCTTACCTTTTAGCTTTAGCGGAGTATTAGTAGTTCCTTAAAATAGTTTATTACTAAAAAGCTTTTATAATCCTATATTATCGTTTAAGCGAGCTTAAGGTTATTAAGGAAAAAATTATATTATGCCTTAATAGCGGCGCCTAGACCTATATAAGTAAGACGTAGCTAAAACTAGCTAAAATCGTTATAGTAACTAAGTAAATTACCTATCTATATATTATTAGTCTTAGCTAAACTATCTTAATTTTAACTTCGATCCCTTTATAAGCCCCGATTTATAAAACTAATCTAAAGTTAATAAGGTCCTTTTAATAAAGAACTAAAAAGTCTTAGCTAAGTAATATATTAGCTATTAAGCGTTTTACTATTTACGCGCCGATCCTTACTTTTATAACTATAAGGCTATTATTTAGCCTTCTTAGTATATACGCGGTAAATTCTACTTATTTAATAGTAGCTATCCTTCTTACTCCTTAAATAGGAATTTGTTAGAAGGAGTTTATAGTTATATTTTAATAGGTCTTTACTAAGTCGGCTTAAATAAGGCTTTAGGTTACTTTAATATTTCTATAGGCTTTAATACTTATCTTAGGCCCTTCTTCTTTATAAACTAGCAAGCGTATATAGGTAAATCGTAATAGCTTATTAAGGCTTAATAGCTAAACGTTAAAAGAAGCCTTAACTATTTAAACGCTTTATAGCTTTTAAAGAACTACTTACTATACTAAGCTATATCTTTATATAGCAACGTCTTAGTTAAGGTTAAAGGGGTATTTATCTTTAAAGTATTAGTAAAGCTTATTTTTTAAGGGGAATGCTTTACTATAAAATCTATATACTTTATTAGCCTTTTAAACTAAGTTTACTATAATATAGATTGCGGTTCCCTTTTAGCTTTTATTAGTATTTAATTAAGCTCCTTTTATATCGTACTCTTTATCCTTTAAATAGTTATCGGTCTTTACTATAGTTTCCTTTTTAGTTATAAGGTATACCCGCTTTAGCTTTAGTATTAGCAAGCGTATAGTCTTAAAAGTTCCTTCTTTTTTAAGCTAAAGAACTTTAGCTTATATTCTTAACTATTTAAACGGGTTTTCCCTTTACCTTAGTAAGCGCTATAAGGCTTATAGTATATCCGCCTTTACTAAGCGGTCTAAGAACGTAACTTATAGTCTTAATAAGCCCTTAATAAATAGCCGGGGCGTCTTAAACTATCCTTTAAGTATATATAAAGTAAAGCTAATTAGCCCTCGCCTTTTTATAGGTTAGACCTATTCTTTTCGCGCTAGTAAGTGCTTTTAAGATCCTTAAGTATATTTAACTTATAGCTTAAGAAGAATTTCTTTATATTTATTAATTTATCTATTAATATCCTTATTTCTTATAAAACGTTATAAGGATTCTTATAAATAAACGTCTAGCTTTTAGTATATTACTTTAATTAAGTAATCTAGTTAATAAAGCGCGGCCTTAGCGTTATATTATTAGCGAGATATTTAAGACTTAAAGTTAGATCTTACTACTATATTTTTAATAATAAAGTGCTTTTTATTAAGTGCTTATATCTTTATATTTAAGTGGATTTTAAACCGTTTTTATAAGATAGAGATTTATTAGCTTAGTTTAATACTAAGCTTACTAAGTTTATTTTATTATAGTTTTAAAAGGTCCTTAAAATACTATTCCGCCGCACTTCCTTAAAAGAAAAAGGGCAATTAAATAGCTAATTCGTTTATATAGGCCTCGCTTTTCTTAGCGTTTTAGCGGATAAAGTTAATAAAATAGTCTACTCCTTAAAATATATTAGCCTTATTATCTCCTTAGACTTTATTAAAGAATACTTTTAAAGGTCTTAATAAGTTAAATCTCCTTATATCTTTAGCTTATAGTTAAGGTTTTTCTTAAGGCTTAATAAGCGCGTCTTTTTATCTTAGTACTTAAAGCAGATTAAAGAATTATTTATTTAATATTATTACTATTTTTACTAAGGGGCTTAAGGCTATACTTAGTCTTAATATTTATACGCTAAGGATAAATAGGTTTAGCCCGCTTAGGATATCGCTTACTATATCTTTATCGCTTATTATTAAAGTCTTAGTTTTAATACTTTTACTAAGCGCTTAACCTTTTATCTTATACGCGTCTCGGAATTTAATATACTATAAGGCCCCCGGTATAAAATGCTCGTTTTTTTTAATTAAGAGTTTTAAAAATGCCTTAATTAGTATACCTATAGTAAATAAGGCTAAATAATAATCCTAAACTAAAAATCTACTAAGTATCTTTTAAAGCGGATTTCCGGTTAAGGCTTTTAAGCTAAACTTTATTAATAGTATATAGTAAAAATATCCGCTAAGCTTATTTTTATAAGGAAAGAGTAACTTTATTATAAGCTTAATTAAAAGGGTATTTAGTAAGTAAGGGGCTAAATAGTTTTAAAGTCGGCTTATCCTTATTTCTTTTATTTAAAGAATAATCGATCTATTTAAGTAATACTAAATTTAGTTTACTTAAGTATATAAGTTTTATCGTTTTATAGTTTATTCTTTATTAGTATTTTAAAAGCGGATTACCTCTTAAAGGGTAATAGTTTTAGCTTAGCTAAGTAAGACTTATTTTATATCTTATCTAGCTCTATAAGCTATTATAGTATAGTATCTTAAAAAAAGGTAAAGGAGATTATTAAACCGGTATACTTAGTAAGCCGCGGCCTTTTCCGCTTTTATAGCCTACTTATCTTAAAGTTTTATTATAAGTATATTAAGAAAAAGGTGCTTATTATTAAGGTTAAACTTAAAGGCTAATAAGAGCTTTTTATAAAAGAAAATATCGTTTAGTATTTAACTTCTTATAAGATAAGTACTTAATTATGCGATATAATCGCTCTTAGCTAAGCTAATATTTAAGGGATTTTTATTTAAATAAGTAAGAATTACTACTATTAAGTACGCCTTATAGTGTAAGGATAAGGGGATAAGGCGCGGACTAATTACTATTAGTTAAAGCCGGTATTATAGATTAATTACCGCTAATTAAGGCTAGTACTATAAACTAATTACTACCGGTTAAGCCGGTATAATAATCTAATTACTATATATAAATATATATTAAGGTTTGAAAATTGTAAAAAGCTTATCTATTTTTAAGGTATAGCTAGTAACTTTATACTTAGTTTTTTAAGCTAATTTTAAAGATCTTTAATTATACTATCTTTTTATTTATCGTTAGTATATAAATAAACCGTTAATATCTTTATAAAATTACTTAATAAACTAAGTATAAGCTTAGTTAAAAATATTATAAATTATAATTAAGGAAATTTTTTAAATATTCTTAAATATCCTTTAAAAATCGCGGTAAAGTTTATCTTATATCATTTAAGGTGCTTTTATAGTTAAATATAGGTTAAACTATAATTAAGATATCCCGCGGAAATCCTTAAATATCCTTTAAAGATACTAGCAGAATCCGCTTAATAGTTTTTAAAGTATATTTTTTAGTTTAAAATTTCGTAAACTATAGTTAAGTAAGCTTTTAAGTCTTTATAGTAATATCTTAAAACCTTTAATAAGGTCTAACTAGTAATATTTATTATATCTCTTTAAGCGGGCCTTTATAGTATATACTTTAAGTGTTCTTATCGCGGGGTTTTATAAGGCTCCTTAAAAGTAAAGTAAGGAGTTTAAGTATACCTATTTAAATTCTATAATAACTCCTTTAAGTAAAAACAAAAGCTAATATCCTTATCGGTTTAAAGTAAGAAGAAGGAAAAGGGGGCGCTAAGTAATAGCTTTATAATAACGTCTTTATACTATATTAGTAATATACCGTCCTTATTTTTTTAATAGTTATTTTAGCTTATTTAGCTAATAGTAGCTAAGTAGCTTAAGATAGCTAAGAAGTAGCTTTAATTATAAATCCTTACCTTTTATTTCTTTATACGTTTTTATCTTTATTAAGGCGATTAGCGCGTTTAGCTAAAACTTATAAAAAGTTTTTTAACTTTTTTTAAAGCGTATATTTAAGTACTTATTAAGTAGTAAGTAGTCTCCGCGCTAAGGAATATTTAAATTCCTTAGCAGGATACGTTATAAGAGACTAGCTTTATTTAAGCCTTATTTTATATTATTATTCTACTTACCTTTTATACCGTTTTTTAATCCTCCGCTAAATTTCCTATACTACTTATAAGCTTTATAAGCTACTTATAAGCGATCTATTATATCTTACTAACTACTACTATTATAGTTATCCCCTTGGTTTTATTGCTAGGCTTTTAGACTTATTATCCTTTTTACGCAGCGCTATTACTTATACTTTTCCGCCGATTAATACGCGTTTAGCTACTAAGAAGGTATTAAAGTAAGGGTAAGCTATCCTACTAATATTAATAAGTATAGTTAATATTAAGGTATTAAACGTTTATATTCCCGCTTAAAAGCGGGTAATAAGGTCTTTTATAGCTTTAATACTTAACTCCTTACTCTTAAGGTTTTAAACGTGCTTAATAGTCTTAAAAACCCTTTTTTTAAAAGAGGCCTTAAGGGTAAGAATATAAAGCGCGTAATCGATATAGCTAATAAGGCGGATATTAAAGCCTAGGAATTTTATTACTTAGGTTAAAGTTAAGTTACGTTTAAACTCTTCGTAGGCTTATAAGTAAAACTTAGTATAGTTTATAGCTAAGCGGAAACTTCCGATTTATAGCTAAGCGGAAACTTCCGATTTATATAATCCTATCGCTAAAGTATAGGCCTGCGAAGCTAGGCCTATTAAGGATTATATTTATTACTATTAGTAGCTCTTTTAAAATTAAGCAGCGGAATATATTATAAGGCTAGTTATTACTATCTCCTTCGGTTAAAAAAGGATAGTAAATAGACTATAGTAAGGCGCTTATATACCTTTATATAGCTAGGCTAAGTATAGTAGCGGGTAAAAAGAGCCTTTACTAAGCGGGACTAAACAAGTCCTTAAGGCCTATAGCGGCTATAAGTTAAGAAGGGGATTTTATAGCGCGGGCTAGACCGCGTATAAAGCAAGATAAGGTTTAAGCTATAGTAGCTTAAAACGCCGCTATAAAACTAGCTATAAACTAATTAAGCTAGGCCTAAAATATATAGTTAAGAACGGCGCGGATATTGTTTTAGTTATTTAGCTAAAGTAAGTTTCTGCTAGTTATAGCAGTTACTATAAATCTTAGAATTCTAGCGAGGTTAGCTAACTTAAAAGCGTTAAGTATAAGCTAGTTATTTTACTAATAAGGATTTCCGGCTACGACTTAAAAATATATATAGATAGCGGGGGCTTATAAATAATAAAAGTTAGGCCGGAGGTATAGCTAAGTTGCTGCGAAACCGGCTATTTAAACCACGCTATAGCATAAAGCTAAGAGGTAAATTATTAAAATTAAGTATTTAAAGAGGGTAATATAAGCTATCCTTTATAGTGCTATAATCTAAGTTAAATCTTTTAGCTTAAGCGCGGTTATAAAAAGCGGCGTAAGTTTATATAAATGCTTAAACTTAAAGGTTTTAACTCTCGCTAAGGGACTTAAAGCTATAAAAAATAAGCGCTTTATTTTTATAAAGCTTAAGCGCCCGCTTATATCTTTTATATTAAAAGTATAAAGGCTTATAAGAGAGCGGGCTAAAAAAGTAGTTATAGAATAGCTAATCTTAGCTATAAAAGACGTTAAATAATAAAAAGACCCGGAATAGGAGTATAAAGATTATAAGCTTAAGGTAAAGAAGGTTATATATATAAGAGTAAGCGAGGTATATTAAGCTATAGCTAGTAGTAAAGAGAAATATAGTTATAAAAAGAAAAAAGAAAAGGAGAGAGGGTAAGCGGTAAAGAGAATTTTAATAAGTATATTATAAGGCTAAAAAGGCCTTATTACTTAAGGTAAATAGCGGTATAGTATTATTAAAATTACTAATTACCTTTAGCGTAGTAAGTTATAGTTTTTTATAACTTATAGTAGCTTTTAAGTCTTATACTTAGGCTTAACCGCTTCATTCTCTTAGTTAAAGAGTTTTATATTAAGTTATAAAGGCCGCGTATTCTACTCTTATTTAAACTACTTAAGTAGCTACCTCTTTTTATGCTTTTTTAAAGGCTTTTATAATTTTTAGTAAAAAGACCGCTTTTTCGTTTACTTATAAGTTATAGCTACTTACCTTGCCTTTTTAAGCTATAAAGAACTCTTTTCTTAGCTTTCCGCTGCTTTTTTTTATTATATAGCTTTTTAAGATTTATTTTACTTTTTCTTTATTTAAGTAAGGTATCCCTTTATCTTAAACTAAGCTTAAGCGTATAGCTAGCTTATTAGCTTAGCATAATTATGCTATTAAAACAACTAAATAGATATTAAAGGACCTTTTTATATTTAACTAGTATATAAGCTATCTTACTTTAGCGGTAATTTTAAATAGCTTAGTGCGTCTTTCTTAAAGCTTTATTAGTTTACCGTCCGCGATATAATAGCCCTTACTTAGCTATAGCTAAACTTAATCGCTAGGCTTAAGTTTTAGCAGGCGGTATTTCTTATTATATTTATCCTTTATAGGAGCTTAAGTATAAGCGATAGCTAACTTAGCTTCTTCTTATAAGACTTCTTAGTTTTATAAGTATAAGTAGTTATTAAGGAACTAAAAGCTATTTTTTATTCTTATCCTTATAATAAGCTTATTAAGGGCTATATAAATTACTAAGAAGAAGGAATTATTAAGGCTAAACTAAAAGGTAATTAGTATATTAGTTTAGCGTTAGTTTAGGAAATTAGCAGTAAAGAATCGTAGCGCGATTTTTATAGTTTAGTTTCGCCTTTTTAATAAGCTATCGGTTTAAGGGTATAAAGCGGTAAATATAAGAAGCTTCGATCTTAAAGCTTGCTATAAGGTCCGCTAAAAGACTAAGGTAAACTTTAAATCTTAGTTAAAGATTATCCCTTTTTAAATCCCTTAGTTCGCGCGGAGTAGCTTAGTATATAATATTTATACTTAGTCTTCCGCTATAAACTAATTATTGCTTAAGATAAGGAGATATATTTTTAAGAATTTATTAGTTATAGTTAATAAGGTATTAAAGAAGTTCTTTATAAGATCGTTTTATAAGGATTATTCGGCTTAGACTACTAAAAGCCCTATAATAAAGTCTATCGCTATTATATAGTATAGAACTAGCGGGCTTTAAATTAAGATAAGCTACCTTAATATCTTACTTTAGTTAGTTTAGTTCTAGTAGTAAGTATTATAGTTATCTATAACCTTATCTATATATCTACTAAGCTATAAGATTAAAAAGCTCTTAAATAGATCTTACTATATATAGGTGCGGCTAATATAAAAATATCTAGTATAAGCGTTTTCGACGATCTCCTTAATATAGGTTTAAAGGATATATAATCTCCGGCGTCCGTCGTTCTTTATAAAGTATAGCAACCCTTATAATTAAAGAAATAGAAGTCTAAAGATACTATCCTTATCGCTAAGCTACGCTATAATCTTTACTTACTATATATCCTTTATATATCTATCGATTATATTTTAGCGGAGCGGTAATTTAATTAATACTTCCGCGTAAAAGAATACATAGTTTATTATCTTATCTTACTAAATATATTTTAATTCTCCTTTTTAGTTTAAAGATACCGGCTTATTATCTTAGTATAGTAAACGTAAAAAAGCGTTTAGTATAACGTTTTTAACGCTTAAGATATAGCATACCTTAAGCGGGAATTAGCTTAAGTATTAAGATATAAGGACTAGCTTATTATTAGATTTTATACTAGTAATAAATAAGGATTTTTAGTATATAATTCTATAGGTACTTATATAGTCGGTAAAAATAACTACTTATAGTATTTTTACGGATATTTATATAATACGTAACTTATAGATTGCTTATACTAATCTAGCTACTTTAAGTTTTATAAGCTAATATTAAGGTTCTTGTCTTTAAAAAGCGCGGCTTAAGTAAACGATAAGCTAGACTTTAGTTTAAGATAGTAGCGTCTTTTTATCCTATTTTATACCTTTCTTTAAGTAAAAAGCTATAGCCGTTACTTTATATTCTTAGGATATATTAATTTAGATAAATAGTTATTAAGCGGGGTTAAAGTAGTTAATTGTTTAAGGCTTCGTAAGTTTTTTAATTAAAATTGCGAAGGCCTCTTTTTCTTTCGGAAGAGGCTAAAAAGCGGCTTTCGCGGTATATAAAGCCTATCCTTAGCCCTTTAAGGGGACTCCTTTTTCTTATCTTACTTAAAGTAGCTTTAACTTTTGTTTTTATAGGATATTAACTTCCTTAGCAAAATACGGGACTATATAGCGTAGCTATTTAGTTAGGCCGATTTATTTCTTAAGCTATTAAAGGTTCTTTAAGAATATAATATCCTTTAAGGCTTATAGACGTTCGTCTATATTTATTAAGCTAATAGCGTTTACTTTTAATTAAAGGAGCTATATAAATAAGGACGCTAAGAAGGACTTTAGTCCGGATAAGGTAACATTATAATTATAAAAAGGGTAGAATATAGCCTCTAAATATTAAAGGTATTCTTTAGCTATATTAAAGGGAATAATAATATTTTTAATATAAGCCGCCGCGTATTCTTTGTATCTATAAAGAACGTTATTAATAAACCTTTAAATATATACGGGGGAGTTTTTAAAGCTTATAAGTATTATTAATAATCTTTTTAGCCCGCGATAGCTTATAACTATAAACCTTTTTTAGTAGTTTTAATAAACTAAAAACTAATAGAAAAACGATTATACGTTTACTATATTAATAAACTTCTTTCTTTAAAGTCGTTTAATTATATTGCTTTAAAGGGGTATTAAGTAAGCGTTTAAAGTAGTAACGGCGTTTATCCCCTATAAGTTTATAACTACTTATCCTTTTTCCTTTTTATTTACCGTTTTTTATATTATAAATATTAGCGCCGTAAATAAGGTTAGCTTATAAACTTATTTTAATCGGCTTAATATAGTTAGCTAGCTAAATATTATATTTACTACCTTCTTATCCTTATCGCTTAATAGGTATAATCTTAATATAACTTATTAGTATTACTATCCTTTTACTAAAGGAATACGTATATATTTAACTTATAGCTAAAGAAGAATCTCTTTATATTTATTAATCTATTTATTAATATCCTCGTTTCTTACTAAACGTTATAAGAATTTCTATAAAAAAAAGTCTAGCTTTTAGTAAATTACTATAGTTAAGTAATCTAGTTAATAAAGCGCGGCCTTAGCTTATATTATAAGCGCGATATTTAAGACTTAAAGTTAGATCTTATTACTATATCTTTAATAGTAAAGGGCCTTTTACTAAGTGCTTATATCGCTATATTTAAGCGGATTTTAAACCGTTTTTATAAGGCGTAAATTTATTTGCTTAGTTTAACGCTAAGCTTACTAAGTTCTTCTTATTATAGTTTTAAGAGGTCCTTATAATACTATTCCGCTATACTTCTTTAAAAAAAAGAGGGCAATTAAATAGCTAATTTATTTATATAAGCCTTGCTTTTATTAGCGCTTTAGTAAATAAAGTTAATAAAACGGTTTACTCTTTAAAATATATTAGCTTTATCGTCTTCTTAAACTTTATTAAAAAATACTTTTAAAGGTCTTAATAAGTTAAATCTCTTTATATCCTTAGCTTATAATTAAAATTTTTCTTAAGGCTTAATAAGCGCGTCTTTTTTTCTTAATGCTTAAAGGAAACTAAGGAATTATTTATTTAATATTATTACTATTTTTTTTAAAAGGCTTAAGGCTTTAATTAGTCTTAGTATCTATATACTAAGGATAGATAAGTTTAGCCCGCTATAAGTATTGCTTACCGCGTCCTTATTACTTATTATTAAGGTCTTCGTCTTAATACTCTCGCTAAGCGCTTAACCTTTTATCTTATACGTATCCTAAAATCTAGTACGCCGCGGGGCCCTTAGTATAAAAAGCTTATTTTTATTAATTAAGAGTCCCGAAAATGCTTTAATTAGCGCGGCTATAGCGAATAAGACTAAATAGTAATACTAAACTAAGAAACTACTAAGTATCCTTTAAGGTAGACATTTAGTTAAGGCCTTTAAGCTAAACTTTATTAATAGTATACGGTAAAGATATCTACTAAGCTTATTATCTTAAGGAAAGAGTAATTTTATTATAAGCTTAATTTAAAAAGTATTTAGTAAGTAAAGAGCTAAATAGTTTTAAGGTTAGCTTATCCTTACTTTTTTTATTTAAAGGATAATTAATCCGTTTAAGTAATACTAAATTTAGTTTACTTAATTATATAGGTTTTATCGTTTTATAGTTTATCCTTTATTAGTATTTTAAAAGCGGATTACCTCTTAAAGGGTAATAGTTTTAGCTTAGCTAAGTAAGACTTATTTTATATCTTATCTAGCTCTATAAGCTATTATAGTATAATACCTTAAAAAAGAGTAAAGAAGATTATAAAATTAGTATACTTAATAAGCCGCGGCCTTTTCCGCTTTTATAGCTTACTTATCTTAGAATTTTATAATAAGCGTATTAAGAAAGAGGTACTTATTATTTAGGTTAAACTTAAAAGCTAATAAGAGCTTCTTATTAAAGAAAATATCGTTTAGTATCTAACTTCTTATAAAATAAGTACTTAATTATATAATATAGTCGCTTTTAGCTTAGCGGATATTTAAGGGATTTCTGTTTAAATAAGTAAGAATTGCTATTTTTTATTACGCTTTATAGTATAAGGATAAAGGGATAAAGCGCGGACTAATTACCGCTAATTAAAGCTAGTATTATAAACTAATTACTGCCGGTTAAGGCTAGTACTATAAACTAATTACTACTAGTTAAGCTAGTATAGTAAACTAATAACTATATATAAATATATATAGGGGTTTAAAAATAGTAAAAAGCTTATTTATTCTTAAAGGTTTAGCTAGCTACTTTATACTTAGTGTTTAAAGCTAATTTTAAAGATCTTTAACTATACTATCCTTTTATTTATTATTAATATATAGATAAACCGTAAATATCCTTATAGAATTACTTAATAAACTAAGTATAAGCTTATTTCAAAATACTATAAACTATAATTAAGGAAATCCTTTAAATATCCTTAAATATCCTTTAAAAATCATAAGAAAGCTTATCTTATATCTTTTAAGGTACTTTTATAGTTAAAAACGGGTTAAACTATTATTAAGATATCCCGCGGAAATCCTTAGATATTCCTTAAAGATATTAGCGGAATCCGCTTAGTAGTTTTTATAGTATCTTTTATAGTTAAAAACGTCGTAAACTATAGTTAAGTAGGCTCTAAAGCCTTTATAATAGTATCTTAAAAACCTTAGTAAGGTCTAATTAGTAATATCTATTATATCTCCTTAAGCGGGCCTTTATAGTATATGTTTTAAGCGTTCTTATCTTAGGGTTTTATAAGGCTCTTAAAGAGTAAAGTAAGGAGTCTAAGTATAGCTATTTAGATTCCGTAATAGCGCTTATATGCCTTTATATAAGTAGGCTAAGTATAGTAGCTAAGTATATAAAGAAAGTTATATACTAAGTAAGACTAAAAAGGTCTTTAAAGCTTATAGTAAATATAAGTTAAAAAAAAGACTTTATAATAAAAGTTAAACTATAAGTAAATTAAGAGAAGGTTTTTATTATAATAGCCTTAAACGTTATTATAAAGCTAGCTATAAACTAGTTAAGCTAGGCTTTAAATATATAGTTAAAAATAACGTAGATATACTTTTAATTATTTACTTAACGTAGATTTTTACTAACTATAATAACTACTATAAATCTTAAGATTATAATAATATTAGCTAGTTTAAAAGCATTTAGTATTAGCTAGTTATTTTACTAAAAAGGTTTATTAGCTAAACCTTGAAATATATAAGCGGTAAAAGCTTTGAAATAAAAAGAGCTAAGTAAGAGATATAGCTTAAACATTAAAAAAACAGTTATTAAATCTGCGCTAAAGTATAAAGCTAAAAAATAAGTTATTAAGATTAAGTATTAACAAGGTGTAATATAAGCTATTTTTATAATGTTATAGTTTAAGTTAAATTTATTAGCTGAGGCGCAATTAAATTTATTAGCTTAAGCGCAGTTATAAAAAGCGACATAGCTTTATATAAAAGCTTAAACTTTAAGGTTTTAGCTTTTACTAAAAGACTTAAAGCTATAAAGTATAAATACTTTATTTTCTAAAGGTTAAGCGCCCGCTTATACTCTTTATATTAAAAGTATAAAAGCTTATATAAAAGCAAGCTTAAGAAACAGTAATAAAATAACGAATCTTAGCTATATAAAACGTTAAATATTAAAAGAGCTTAAAATAAAAATAAAACGATTATAAGCTTAAAGCTAAAAAGGCAATATATAAAAAAGTAAGTAAAGTATAGCCGGCTAAAGCTAGTAGCTAAAGGAAATATAGTTATAAAAAAAAGTAAGGATTATAGAAAATTTATATAAATATACTAAAAAGCTAAAAAAACCTTATAACTTAAAGTAAATAGCGGTTTATTATTATTAAAACAATTAATTACCTTAAGCACGGTAAGTTAAAGTTTTTTACTACTTATAGTAGCTTTTAGGTTTTATACTTAAGCTTAACTACTTAAATTGCTTAGTTAAAGAGTTTTATATTAAGTTATAAAGGCCGCGTAATTCTTTTTTTAAACTACTTAAGAAGCTTACTTTTTCTTATGCTTTTTTAAAAGCTTTTACGACTTTTTAGAAAAAAGCACCTTTTTATTTTTATATAAGTTATAGCTACTTAGCTACTCTTTTTAAGCTAAAAGAAACTACTTTTATAGCTTTTTTCCGCTTTTTTTATTATACTACTTTATAAGATTGTTTTAACTTTTTACTTATTTAAGTAAAGCGTCTTTTTATTTTAAACTAGCTTTAAGCGCGCTATTAGCTTATTTACTAAATATACTTACGCTATTAAAATAACTTAATAAATATTTTAAGAATTTCTTATATTTACTTAGGATATAGACTAGTTTTATTTAGCAGTAACTTTAAATAATTTAGTACGTTTCTCTTAAAGTTTAACTAGCTTACTATCCGTAAGATAATATTTATTGCTACGTTATAGCTAAACTTAATTACTAAGCTAAAATTTAAATAAGCGGTATTTTTTCTATTACTTATTATTTATAGCGGCTTAAGAGTAAGTAATAGCTAATTTAGCTTTTTTTTATAAGGCTTCTTAGTTTTATAAATATAAGTAGTTACTAAAAGACTAAAGCTTATTATTTATTTTTATTCTTATAATAACCTTACTTAAAGCTATATAAGTTACTAAGAAAAAGAAGTTATAAAGGCTAAACTATAAAGCTGTTAATATATCGGTTTAATATAAGTTTAAAAGATTTATAATAAAAATTCAAGTGCGATTTTTATAGTTTAATTTTGCTTTTTAAAAAGGTATAAGTCTAAAGGTATTAAGCGGTAAATATAAAATATATTAATCTAAAAGCTTATTATAAGTTTTGCTAAAACGCTAATATAAACTTTACGTTTAAATTAAATATTATTTCTTTTAGTATCTTTTAATTAAGGCGGAGTAGTTTAGTATATAATACTTATACTTCGTTTTTTACTATAAACTAATAATTATTTAGGATACGAAGATATTTCTTTAAGAAATAATTTGTTATTAGAAAGAAGGTATTAAAATGTTTATTATAAGATCTTTTAATAAGGATTATTTAGCTTAAACTACTAAGAGCTTAATAATAAAGTCTATTAATATTAAAGAAAATAAAACTAGCAGGCTTAAAATTAAGATAAGCTATTTTAGTATCTTATTAAGTTAGTTTAATAAAAATAGTAAGCGTTATAACTATTTATAACTTCGTTTATATATCTACTAAGTTATAGTATTAAAAAGATTTTAAATAAATCTTATTATATATATATAAGGCTAGTATAAAAGTGCTTTATATAACCGTTTTAAACGATCTTTTTAGTATTAGTATTAAGGATATATTACCTCTAGCGTTTATTATTCTTTATATCGTATAGTAGACTTTGTTATTAAAAGATTAAAGTCTATAAATACTGTTTTTATTATTAAGTTACGTAATAATCTTTAATTAAAAAGTTATATAAGCTTAAGAGAAAGTAAGTAAGTTACTATAAGTAAGTAGATTATAAGGAAATAAAAAGTTTATAAAAAAGTAAAAACGTAAATAAGATATATATTATTATTATTATTATTATTATTATTAAGTTTACGCTAAGGACCTAATTTAGGTTTCTAGAAATTCGATATTTATAAACAAGAGGGAAAAACCGGAGTGCCCGGGGTAAAACCTCCTTTTATTCGTGCTTAGTCCGCCTCGCACGAGGTCTTATAACTTTATATAAGGAAAAAGGGAGTGCGCCTTCCGCCGCGAGTATATCCCGCTTGCTAAGCAGTTCGACGCGGCCTAGTAAGGCCGGGGCCGCCACTAACCTAGGCAGCCCGCGGTCTAAAGCATCGCGCTCTAAGCCTAGGGTATAGGCAGTAGACCCTCTCCTATCCCCTTTATCCACCTTCTTAATATAGGGGCGGGAGGGGTAAGCGGGATTTCGACCCGCGCCCCTCCCGCGGGTAGCGCGACCTTTAAAGAGTAGGCCCGTAGTAGTCCCCGCTAATAGGAATTCGGCGCCCCGCCGTGCGCGTATATTCTTAATCGAGACCGTTATTTATTCGCGCCGCTTAGTTACTAATCCCGCGCTTAGCTTTAAAGATAAAGCTTCTTACTTACCGCGCGTATACGCTTATACTTCTTCTCCTCCTTCTTAAAACGCGTTTATCTTTCTTACGAGCTTATTATATACTTACCGCCCCGCCTTATTCGCGTGCCCGCCGTTCCTCTATCGTCGTACTCGTCGTCTTTATCGCTACTATACCGAAGAAGAAGGTTACTTTTTTTAACCTTAATACGGGTCTACTCCTTAAACTACCGGGCAAAGACACCGAGGATAAAAAGGCCTAGGCCCGCTATAGCACTAAGCGTAAAATTCCTTATTATACGTATATAGGTTGTTTATTAAGCGACGATATGCTCGTAGTTTTCCGGGGCTATTAAAACTAAGCCTATATATATCTAAGTCGTGTCCGCCGTATAGGCGCGTATAGTACGCATAGCTAATCCTCTTTTAGCTATCTCTATAAAAGCGTGTATTGCGTGCTCCTCGGGCAACCGATCTTATTTCCGGGTAAGTAGTCTTACGTTATACCCGCCTATATACCTTAGCTAATCCCCCTCGTAGCTTACCGCTATAAGCGAGGATACGGCCCGTAAGCTTTACGCCGCTTAAAAGGAGTCGTATAAATCCGGCCGGCCTATTAAGCGCTTTATATATATAAAGCTCGCCTCCGCGGCGATAGAGCTTTAGTAGCGTGCCGGCTTTACTACGGTATAGGCGCTCGCGTTTAGTGCTCCCCCCGGTCTTACCTCCTTTAACGAAAACGTTAAGCTGCTTGCCTTTACCCTCGGCCGCTTCGTTAACGACGCGCGCGCGGCCCGTAAGGCTAACGCTAAGCTCGCTAATAAGGTTAACGGCACCGTTATAGTTATTTACTAAACTATTTACGCTATAGCTCGGAACCTAAAAAGCATAAAGAATACGCTATTTATAGTAGCCGACTACCTTAGCTTTAGCGGCTATAAGGGCCGAGATATTGCCCTTAAGGGTCTTTTGCCCGACTTAGACCTTACGCGTGCCCGTACCGCCCTCGCACCGCCTAAGCCCCCGCTACTTAAGGTTCCTATCGTCTTAAAGGACTTTAAAGCCGAAGCTAAGGCTAAGAAGAAGGCCTAGGCTAAGGCTTTTACTAAGGCCTATACCCGGGAGCGCGCCGCTCTCGCCCGGAAGCTTAAGTATAAAGGAGTGCTTAAAGGCAAGGGCAAGGGAAAGGCTATCGAGGCCGACGTCGCGTCCGACTTAAGGGAGCCTAAGCCTAACGTCGGTAATAACGAGTCGGAGGAGGAGCTAGGTAAGGACGATAACGATGCTAACGAGGCCGAGACTAAGGTCCCCGAGGATAAGGATAGCCCCTTGCCCGGTCCCGACGCGGTCTTTATTGTTTCTAATTACGAGAGCGGCGGTAATAGCGATAATAACGACGACCTAGCATTACTCCTCGCCTCGCTTACTCTTAGCCTATCTATAGGCTACGATATTCCCCCGCCTACGCTAAAGCGGGCTCGTAGCCTCTTTAGGAATAGTGCCTCCGGGGCTAATAGCCTTATAGTCTCCGCCTTAAAGCGTGCTCGCGCTGTTCGCGCTCTTAACCTAGCTAGTAAGGAGGGGGATACTAAGGACCTTAGCCTAGACCCTAAGTACCTTTAGTTTTTCGCTTACGGTAAGGCGGGGTCTCTTCCCCTTAATTTCCTTATAACGCTTAATTCCGCTTAGTCGACTAAGTATTATCTAAGTCGCCTTACCCGGCTCGGCCTCGTGCCGCTTTTAACGCTAATAGCGGGAACCTTATAGGCCCCGAAGCAGACGCCTTAGCAGGCTGCTAGCGGGGCGGCTTCTTCTACGTCTACTCCCGCCGCGACCCTAAGTCGTCGTAGGCGCGGGAGGGGGAGGGCATTAGTTACTCCGACTCGTGCTTATAGCTAGGCGGGGCGTTCCCGTAGCACTCCTTAAACGGGGAAGTCCGCTATTACTCTTAGTCGCACCTAGCGCGGCGCCGGGGACGATAATAATAAGCTCGGTTATTAGTTAGGGTAAAAGGGTAGTGTTAAGGGGGGGGAGGAAATAGGAAGAGAAGCTAGCTAAAGCGCTAGCCTAAAGTAGGTCCGGTAATAGCCTTATAAGCTAAGTAAGGTCTTAAGAGGGGGAGGTTCCGGCGTTTTAGTGCTTCGTAGCGTTTATTATATTAGTAAGTTATCCCCTTAAGGCGAGCTAAGGGGACGATCTAATTAATATATATCCCCTCTTAACTAAGGTATAGCCGGAGCCGCCGCGTATACCCTATCTTCCCCTCGGTATAGTCGTATTGCTAGATCGAATTATCGTAGGCGCCTTAGGCCTAAGAACTATCTTATTAGTATAGCCGCCGTCTCCTATTTTTAGAGCTTCGCCCGTACCTCGCCTGCATTGCGGAGTCGCTATAGCAGCGTCCCCCTTACCTCGCTAGTTAGCCTATAGCTTATTATCGCGTAGTAAATAGTATCCCGCTATTGCCCGCAGTTATAAAGGGGCGATACTACTCCGGGTACGTTGCGGCGGAATAGGAAATCTTTAAGGCTTATTACTTTAGTTCGCATCTAAGTAATCGTAGAGCTTAGGTACTTAAGCAACGCCTTATAACGGTTAAGCGCTACGGCCTTATCGAACCGGGGCGGTAAGTCGGCGGGGTAAAGCGTAGTCCGGCGCTATTTAATAGGTTCCTCCTTTAAGCTTTACCGTTTAGCTTATTCTTCGAAGAGGATTTCCTCTATCCTTTTCTTCTCTTAGAGCTCGCCGGACCTAACTTAGGACCGTACCTCCCTTAATACCTCCGCGAGCGGTAGTCTTAAGGGCGTAGGCCGCCTTAGTCGTCTTCTACGCTACTAAAGCAGTCTCGCTACTAATACGGACGCGCGTCGGATTTAGTCTAGGATTCCGGAGTCTTTTAGTCTCTTAAGGGTATCGGCTATTCTTTAGTTTAAGTAGAGGTCGATTGGCGGGACCTAGGTTTCGGCTTTAAGCTAGTAGACTAAGGTAGCCCGGTAGGCTCCCGCGACTATTTGGAGGTAGGCGGTTTAATCCCGTGCTAGTTTCGCGGCTATCCCGCGGGGTTTTCCGTCCGCCGGGGTTATCTCGTAAAACGTAACTATAGCGTATAATATAAAGGAATAGACGACTTTACTATAGACTTCCCGGGCCTTAAGTAGGGTATATCCTTATATAGACGCTACGAGCCTTATAAGGGCTAGGTTCTGCCTTTTTAGCTTAGCGCGTAACTTATCGAGGTATGCTTTTTACTTAAGCTTGCGGTCTACTTATACCCTTAAGAGCCTAGCATCCTAGACCGGCGCTACTATAGCGGCCTTAAGGCGGATAGGGGTCGTAATCGCCTTATATTTTCTCGTAAAGTAAATAAGCTTACTCTTTAAAGGTTTAAAGTTTACCGCGAACTCCTCTGCTTATATAGCGTATACTTCTTAGGCCGCTTTAAGCCGCGCTATTATCGATCCCTTCTCGGGGCTAACGCTAAGGATATTCGTATCGTTAGCGAAACCGATAATATAAACTCCCTTTAGCTTTTCTAATCTTTCGTAAAAGGGTGTTATATAGTGGAGGAATAGGATCGGGGAAAGCGGCGAGCCTTAAGGGACCTTAGTAGTAATTCGGACCGGTATAGCCTTTCTTCTATCGAAATAGAGGGTTAAGTAGCGTTTATTTATAAAGCTGCGGGCTAGCCTTATAAACTATTCGGGGTAGCCCCGGAGGGTAAGTTCCCTTAGGAGTTTCTCGTAGTTAACCGTGTTAAAGGCCCCCTTAATGTCGAGTTAGAGGAACGATGCGATCCCTTTTCTAGCCTACGTTGCGCGTACTAGTTCCGTTACCTAAAGTATTGCCGCCTCTATAGACCTCTCCTTTCTATTCCCGAACTGTCCTTCGGGCAGGACCCCGTTCGCTTCCGCCGCGGTCGCGAGTCTCTAGGCTAGGATCTACTTTAAAATAAGATATATATATAAATAATATTAATAATCTAATTAAAGTAAAAAGAGTACTAAGGCCTTTTATTATAAATAGTTTTTAAGCTAAAAAGATCCTTAGTAATTAAAGAAAAGGCTTTTTTTAAGTATAAACTAATATAATAAACTTATAGCTTAATATAAGCTTATGTTATTTTAGTAAGCCTAAGAATTAATTTTATAAGGAATATAAAGTAGCGCGGCGACTTAGTATAAATTATAAAGATCCTACTTATAGTATTATATAATCTAAGCGGCTATGCTTAAACTCCTTACTTAGCTCTTAAAAATCTTTTATAAAACCTTATAGCGGGAACGTTTAAAGCATATAATATAAAAGCTTACTTAAGAAATGCAACGAATATTACTAAGCGGACTTTGCTAAGGTTTTTAAGATATAACTATAAATACTTAAGAGGCGGTTTAGCTATAGTTTATAGTATTTTTAACTATAAAAACACTATAAAAACTACTAAACGGATTTCTTTAGTAATTTAAAAAGATATTTAAGGACTTCTATACGATATCTTTATTATAGTTCGGCTTACTTTTATTTAAGGAAATACCTTAAAAGATATAAGATAGACTTTACTACGATTTTTAACGGATATTTAAGGATATTTAAAGGATTTTCCTAATTATAGTTTATAGTATTTTTAATTACGCTTATCTTAAGTTTATTAAGTAATTTTATAAGAATATTTATAGTTTGTTTATATACTAATAATAATTAGCAAAATAGAATAATTAAATATCCTTAAAACTAAGTTAAAAAACTAAGTATAAAGTAGCTAAATATACCTTAAAAATATAAGTTTTTTTTACTATTTATAATCCCTTATATACGTTTATATATAGTAATTAGTCCGTTATACTAGCTTAACCGGCGGTATTAAGTTTAAAGTATTAGCTTTAATTAATAGTAATTAGTTTATAGTATTAGCTTTAATTAGTAGTGATTAATCTATACTTTATTCCTTTATTCTTATACTATAAAGTATAGTAAATAGTAAGAATTCTTATTTAAACGGAAATTCTTTTAATATTTACTAAGCTAAAAGTATATTATATTATATAATTAAGTACTTATCTAATTAAAAGTTAAGTACTAAACGATTTTCTATAATAAGAAGCTCTTATTAGCCTTTAAGTTTAATCTTAATAATAAGCACCTCTTTTTTAACGCGCTTATAATAAAATTTTAAGATAAGGAGGCTAAAAAGGTAAAAAAGGCTCTAGCTTACTAAGTATATTAATTTAATAATCTCTTTTATATATTTTTAAATTATTATACTATAATAGCTTATAAAGCTAAATAAGACGTAAAATAAGTACTACTTTACTAAGCTAAAACTACGATCTTTTCAAAAGTAATCCGCTTTAAAAATACTAATAAAAAATAAATTATAAAATAATAAAACTTATATAACAAAGTAAACTAAATTTAGTATTATTTAAATAGATCGATATTTCTTAAAATAAAAAAAGTAAAAATAAGCTAACTTAAAGACTTTTTAGTTCTTTACTTTTTTAATACCCTTTAGATTAAGGCTATAATAAAGCTACTTTTTCTTAAAGATATTATGCTTAATATATCTTTTTACTACGTGCTAGTAATAAAGTTTAGTTTATAAGCTTTAACCGGAAATCCGCTTAAAAGGATACTTAGTAGTTTCTTAGTTTAGTATTACTATTTATTCTTATTAACTATAGCCGCGCTATCTAAGGCATTTTTAAGACTTTTAATTAATAAAAATACGCTTTTTACGTTTAAGGTCTTATAGCGCATTAAGTTTTAAAACGCGTATAAATTAAAAGGTTAAGCACTTAACGAAAGTATTAAAACTAAGACCTTAATAATAAGTAATAAAAATATAATATATTATACTTTTAGTAGGCTAAACTTATTTATACTTAGCGCGTAAATTCTAAAACTAAGTCTAGCTTTAAGCCTTTTACTAAAAATAATAATAATATTAAACGAATAATTTCTTAGTCTTTTTAAGTATTAAGAAAAAAAAGATATACTTATTAAGCCTTAAGAAAGACCTAAATTTAAAGCCGAGGATATAAGGAGATTTAGCTTATTAAGATTACTAAAAGCGTCTTTTAACGAAGTTAAAGAGGATAATAAAGTTAATATATTTTAAGGAGTAAATTAATTTAATAACTTTATCTGCTAAAATACTAATAAAAGCGAGGCTTATATAAATAAATTAGCTATTTAATTACCCTTTTTCCTTAAAAAAAGTATAGTAAAATAGTATTTTAAAGACCTCTTAAAACTATAATAAGAAAAGCTTAATAAGCTTAGTATAAGACTAAGCTAATAAATGTTTGCTTTATAAAAGCGGAATAAACTCCGCTTTAATATAAGGATAGAAGTACTTAATAAAAAGCACTTTACTATTAAAAATATATTAATAAGGTTTAACTTTAAGTTTTAAATTTCGTACTTATAATATAAAGCTAAAGCCGCGCCTTATTAGCTATACTACTTAATTATAACAATTTTATAAAAGCTAGCTATTTATTTATAAAAGTCTTAATACTATTTAATAAGAAATACGAATATTAATAAATAGATAAATAAATATAAGGAAATTCGTTTTTAGCTATAAGTTAAATATACTTAAGGATCCTAAAAGTACTTATTCGCGCGAAAAAAATAAGTTTAATTTATAAAAAAGCGAGGCCTAATTAATAATACCTTATTATTATTATTATTAAGTTTATACTAAGAACTAAATCTAAGTTTTTAAAAATTCGATATTTTAAATAAAAGGGAAAAACTAAAGCGCTTAAAGTAAAACCTCTTCTTATTCGCATTTAGTCCGCCTTATATAAGGTCTTACGACTTTATATAAAGAAGAAAGTACGCCTTTTACTATAAGTATATCTTACTTACTAAGCAGTTTAACGCGGCTTAAGTAAGCCGGGGCCGCCTTTAACCTAAGCGGCCCGCGGCCCGGATTACTATACTTAAAGCTTAAGGTATAAGTAGTAGCTTATCTTTTATCCTATTCTTAACTCGCCCCTCCTTATATATAGTTAAGAGGGTAAGTAAGGCTTTTTAGCCCGCGTCCCCTTTATACGTAGCTTAGCCTTAACTTATTATAGAAGTAGGCCTATAATAAGGCCCCGCTAATAAGAATTCGGCGCCTCTTAACGCGCGTATATTCTTAATCGGGCTTATTATTTATTCGCGCCGCTTAGCTACTAATCCTATATACGGCCGTAAGGATAAAACCTTTTATATACTACGTTTGCCTATATACCCTCCTCTTTTTTTATTAAAATCGCGCTTACTTTCCTTATAAGCTTATTATATTATCGCTACTTTATTTTTATTGCATATTAGCCGCTTAGCCTCCTTTTTATTATCGCTTTTATCGCTAATATACTAAGAAAGAAAGTTATGTTTTTCAACCTTAATATAAGCCTGCTTTTTAAGCTGCTTAAAAAAGATGTTAAGGATAAGGAGGCTTAAGCTTATTATAGTACTAAATATAAAATTTCTTACTATATATATATAAGGCGCTTATTAAGCGACGATATACTTATAGTTTTCTAAGGCTATTAAAATTAAGCTTATATATTTAAGCTATATTTAATATGTAGGCGCGTATAGCTCGCATTGCTTACTTTCTCTTAGCTATTTTTATAAAAGCGTATATTACTTACGCTTTAAGTAACCGTTCTTATTTTTAAGTAAGTAGCCTTACGTTAAACCTGCTTTTATTCCTTAGCTAATCCTTTTATAGCTTACCGCTATTAATAAGGACGCGGCTTATAAGCTTTACGCTGCTTAAAAAGAGTTATATAAGTCCGGCCGGGCTATTAAGCGTTTTTTATATATAAAGCTCGCTTCCGCGGCAATAAAGCTTTAGTAGCGCGCTAGTACTACTATAGTATAAGCCTTAACGTTTAGTGCCGCCCTTAGCTTATCCTCTTTTAATAAAAACGTTAAGCTGCTTACTTTTACTTTTAGCCGCTTTATTAATAACGCGCGCGCAGCGAGTATATAGCTTAGCTAACCCTCCCCCCCCCCTCTCCCTTATTTAACTAAAAACCTACTTTAGTACTATAGTTAGCATAGTTTTTATAAAGGGTTAGTTAAGCTTTACGCTATAGTTAGCTTAAGTATAAAGGTATAATAAACCTCGCTTAACTATATATAATACTTAGCCTAACTATATACTATAACTTACTTAACTATACGTAAAACCTTAGCTAACTAAACGTGGTACCTTAACTATCCGTAATAAAGAATTAATTTAGAATTAATTCTAATTTAGTTATATCTATTATTCTATTTACTAACTATACTATAAGCTTTTTTTAATAACTATACTATTCTTTTATAGATAAAGACTTCTTTTAATTTAGTTTAGAAATAATATATAGATATGTTATTAAGTAGTTATAGTATATAATATACTTTAACCCTTATTACCGCACTTTACCCCGCCTTAAAAATATTTTGATACTAATTTCGATTTAATTTAAAATTTATTCCTACCTTATAATCTTTATTCCTTTATTATTTATAAATCTTTTGTAAATCTACGAATACTCCTTTTATCTATAAAAGATATAGTTAGATAATTAAGAGGTGTCCCGTTATAGCCCGCAGCCTTCTTTTAGTAATAAAGAAAGTATTAATAAGGCTACTTTTCCTAACCTTCGTTAATATTCCGATTAACGTTTAGTAATATAGACCGAGCCCTTTTTAGTAAACGATAACCGTAACTAAGCAAACTTATAGGCTAACTTTAATAAGTATATTTAAGGCACTAAAAAAGAGCGCGACTGATTATATAATATAAAGAAATTGGAATTTATTTAAAGTTTATTTTTAATTTAATCTAGCCTATTTACCTTTAATTAAACTTAGCTCTAGGCTTTAAGAGCGATTTAGACCACAAAGCTTATAATCTTAAAAACTAAGCTTAAGATATTAAGCTTAAATTCTCTCTTATTATAATCTACGGATTTAACAACGATTTACTAAGCACTAATAATAACTTAAACGGTTATAGACTTTATATTAATATAGTTATTAACTCTCCCTATCTCCTAAAACACTTAAATATATATAAAAATAGCGTCGTATATATTATACTTACTTAACTACTTAATAAGACGTAGATAGAAGCGCCTTAAATAGCTGTAAGATTGAAATGATTTTTAAATTAGTAATAACCAATTTAGAATTAATTTAGATTTAATATAACCTTATTAAGTCCTACTCTTTAAAGCTTAGTTTAACTTAGCTATTTAGCGGTTTACCGTATTATCGCACTACATACTGCTATACTAGTAGTAAAGCATATAAGTTTTTATAGGATTTATTTTAGCATACTACTATTACTAATAGTATATTTAATTAGGTAAACTCCTTTTATAAAAAGCTGCTAAAGCCCTTTATAGAGAGGCAGGCAGTAAGGTATATTTTATAATTAATTTATAATCGATTCGTATTAATTTATATAATAGCTACGCCTATAAAACTTTGCTAGAGTTTTAGTAGATATAACTATATACGCCCCGCCTTAATAGCTATAAGCTTTAGCTTATATTAAGAGGTTATAGTATAAGTATTTTCTCTTTTCTTACTGCGCTTATAATATATTTACTTCTTATAGGAAATCTTATAGTTCAATTAGTTATATATTATATATATAAATACAGAATAAGGCCGCGGAGTTAAGAGGGAATATAAGCGATATTTTTTCTTACTTTACCCTTTATAGTTTTAGCTTTATTACAATTTAATTTAATAAGTAATTACTAGCTAAGACCTCGATAGCAAGCAAGAGCGTTACTACTTAATAAACTAAAACAGGCGTT
Organism: Ophiocordyceps robertsii; assembly: GCA_027405785.1. Taxonomy (NCBI): domain Eukaryota; kingdom Fungi; phylum Ascomycota; class Sordariomycetes; order Hypocreales; family Ophiocordycipitaceae; genus Ophiocordyceps; species Ophiocordyceps robertsii. The sequence goes on along the minus strand of JAPEBW010000024.1, from coordinate 3,442 downwards.
AAAGGAAAACTTATAGTATATTCTTTTTATTAATTCTAAATTAACATTTAATTAATTCTAAATTAAGTTTAATAAATATTAATCACCTCTAGCAAGAGGGCAAGATTATTAAACGTAGATACAATATCCGGTTTATATTTCTTACGCTAATATAAGATTTAATAAAGGCGGTTATTATATTATCGTATAAAGAATATTTATATCCGCTAATCCTATTAATAAAGACGCTAGTAAAGATTGTAAACGGCCTATATTTAGTATTTATAAGAGCTAGGATTAATAATATATAATACTAATTACTAAGTAAGTTACTTTATTTATTTTAAAATATCTTTTTAATTAATTCTAAATATATTCCTTTAATATAAAGAGCTTCGTAACTTTTAAGATTAATATAATAGTAGACCTCTTAATAAAGTTTATGCTAGCTTAATAAATCTTAGTTAAGTACGTATAAACTTAAAAAAAGTAAAGGTTCTTTATAACTTAGTAAGGTCGGGTTAAATAGTAGTTACTTTAAGGTTTATAGAATAAATAGGCAAGGAAAATTAAGTAGAATATTATAAAACTATTTTAAAATTAATTCTAAATTATTTTTAGTATATCTAGCATATTCTTTAAGATATGAATACTTTTATAACTATCTATTTTTATAAATAGTAAGGCAAGCTCTTTTAAGAGAGCTTACTTCGCTTTTTTAAAGCTAATATTAACTATAAGAATCTTATTAAAAAAAGATATTAAATTAATCTAGGCTTATTATAGCCCTTACTATCGGAGAGGTAAATTAATTTTAAACTAACTTTTATATATACTTTAGCTAACTTACTTTTAGTTCTTCCCTTTATATATACTTTCTTAAATCGTAAGTTAGACGCCGTTATCTACTATATTTATATCGAGACGTATAATGCACTTAAGCGGTAGTAAACTATTAACCTATAGTAGAAGTATCTTTATAGTATAGGATTTATTAGCATTATGATTAATTAAGACTAAAAAGAAATAATAAGTATAAGATTTTTAATATTTTTAAATTAATTTTAAACTAATTAGTAATAGGATTCGGTTAATACCTTACCTAGCTTAATAAAGAGAGCTGCTTATAGTAGTAGTAGGTTAAGCGCGCAATACGCTTTTATAAGGCGTATTTTTAGTATAGTATTAAGAAACACTACTTAGCGGGAGAGCGTGGCCTTAGCTTTACGTTTAAGCGGATAATAAACCTACTTAACGTAAAGTTTAAGGAGGACTACTTAAAGCTTATAAGCTACCTTAAAAGTAAGCTACGGAATAAATTTTAAACTAATTCTTTACTAACTAATTATATAGGAGAGCTAAGCTTAAAAGACTTAGCGAAGTATAAAGGTTAGTTAGTTATTCGAGCAGGCTTAAATAAGTATTATAGTAGTATGCTACTTAAAGACTAAGACTTAATATAAGACTATATAAATACGGTAAAGGTCTTATATAAAGTCTCTTATTATTAAAGTAGTAGATTTATCCCTTTTCTTAATTATATTAAGTAGTATATTCTCTATTTATTTTTAACTAATTTTAAAACATTTTTAATAAAATTATAGCTTCGAGGAACAAGACTGCCTTACTCCTAGCCTTAACTAAATAAACGTAGAGTCTAGTATCCGTATAATATATACTAATATATCTCTTACCGGGAGATATTAATATATAATTCGACGATAATAAGTAAAGCGGCTAAGAAAACAGCATATAAAGCTTAAGTAGCGTATAAGAGACTTTAATAAGATTATATTATAAGTAGCGGCTTAAGTTATATAATAAAGAGGATTATAGTTACCTTTAAGGTTAAGATAAATATTATAATCTATATCGCTATTAGTAGAAATATTAAGGTCGGCATTAAGGTTAGCCTTATAATAAAGATAGGTAGTAAAAATTAATAATAAGAGACGATAGAAAAGGGATTTAAAAAGGTTAATCTTAATATAGGCAAACTTATTAAGCCTTTAACGCGGGGAATTAAATATAAAGTAAGTAAAAGTTAATTAAAAATTAATTTAAAGCTAACTAAATAATATAGTAAAAGCCGGTCGCGCTTAAAAGAACCTTTTTAGTTAACGGCCCTGACTTTAGCCGATTTAATAACGCTTATTTAATCTTAAGCAGAAATAAATAAAGTATAAGCAAAAAAGATAAAGGCTAGTAATATAACTATAATAACTATATAGCGTTAAATAATAGATATATAGCGGTATTTAATAGAGACGAAGGATAGTATATAAATTTTTATTACTTTTACCTTAATAATATATAGAATTTAATTAAAATAAACGCCGAATTAATTTGAATTAAAAGCAAATTACATAATATAAAAAAAAGTAAATAAAAATAAATATAAACGCTAAAGTCTTAATCTTTTTTAAAAAAAAACGCTACTAAACCTAGTAAACGTTATCGCGCTCCTAAAGTAAGCATTTTATAAAAACTAATTAGCTATTATCTTTTAATTAATTTTAAGTTAAAAACACTTACCGTAACTAAGACTTAAATAAATAAAGCATGCCTCCTTAAGTAAAATCCCGGCCGCCCTTAATATATCGTTTGATTTAAGTTAGCTATTACGCTTATAAGGCGCTTAAATCTACGATTTAATTAAGGAGGAAGGCTAATTCTTTTTTGTTAAAAGTTCTTTATATACTAATAAGAAATTAATTCTAACTTACTATAACTAGCTTAAAAGCCGCCTTAAGCATAGTAACCTTTATAAGCGTAAGGATAGCCGCCAGGGCGTTAAGTATATCGTTATTGTCGAAGCTAGTAAAGCTAGCGCTACTACTACTATTATTACTATTAGCATTAGTATTAGTATTAGCGTTAGCATTAGTATCGGCGTTAGTATTAGCGTAAGCGTTCGCGTCGGCGGTAATAAGGGCGGGGGCGGGGGTGATATTAGTATTAAGTTCCTACTTAAATTAAATTAGCACCTATTTAAGACCTAAAAAAAATTAATTTATATACCTTATTATTAAGCGTATCGCTAGGCGTATTAAGCAGTCTTAAGTCGTCGCTACTAGTATCGTTAGCGTTATTAGCGTTATTAGCTATATTAGCGTTAGCGGCAGTATAATAGAAACCCTATTCTGTTAGCAATCCTAAGGACTAAAAGTACTAATATCTAGTAAAGTAAATACCGCTAAATATAAAGGAGTAACTAGTAAAGTAGATACCGCTAGTTACGAGTTATAACTATTAAAGTAGATACTAGTAGTTATAAGGAGAGACGATATAGCTTAATAGTTAAAGACGGCTAGTATCGGCTATAAGCGGTATAGGCTAGACGCGCTTATATTCGGCTTAGGTTAGCTTTAGCTAGCAATGGGATTTATATTGCAGAGATCGACCGATACTTTATATAATCGACCGATAACCTCGTATAAAGCTAAGGCGGGAGGCCTTACTC
>JAPEBW010000023.1:0-136132 GCA_027405785.1 Ophiocordyceps robertsii | reverse complement strand
GCGTAGATTCTTATTAGAGGATATCTTAAAAATAAGCTTTATTATATTCCTTTAAAACCTTTACTAAAAAAGGATTCCCTCCTTATTACCTCTTTAAAAGCAAAAGATAAAGATTTTTATACTTAGCATTTACGCCTTAAGCATATAAGTTATAAGGCTATTTTAAAAGTATTAAAAAGGTATAATAAAGATATAAAAATGCCTTTAGAAGAAGAGAATAAAATAAAACACTACGAGATTTGCATAAAGGCAAAGGCTACGAATAAGGTAAATAAACAACCTTCGAATAAGACCTATTACTACCTTAAAAAAATAGTATTAGATATTTAGGGGCCTATTAAAACGCCTACTAATAATAAATATCACTATTATATCTCTTTCCTAGATATAAGAACCCGATTTCTAAACCTATACCTCCTTCGAAGTAGGGGGGAAGCTATAAAAAGGTTCTTAGAATATAAAAATAAGGTTAAAAAAAACCTAGATAAAACTAGGATTAAAGAAGTATTTTTAGATAATGCAAAGAAATTTATATATAAGATAAAAACACACTATAAAAGAAACGGTATCTTATTTAATTCTAGCCCTCCTAAAACGCCGGAATCTAATAGTAGAATAAAGAGGATAAATCGCACTATATTAAAAAAAGTCCGTTCTTTATTATATACGGCAAGACTGCCTAAATATCTATAGGGTAAGGCTATTTTAATAGCTACTTACCTATATAATAGATCTCTATATTTAGCAATAGGTTTTAAAAGTCCTATAGAAAAGAGGGATAATATAATAATACCTTTCGAGACCTTAAATAAAATAAAGACCTTTAGAAGCCTTGTTTATTATAAAAATAAGGACCCTAAAGATAAGCTCGAAGCTAGAGCCTTTAAGGGAGTTATTATAGGCTATAGTGAAAACGCCTATAAAGTCTGGGATTTTTCTAAGAGAAAATTAATAGTCTCTAGAGATATTACTATACTAGAAAATAGGTTTATAGATAACCCTTCTAGCCCTATTAAAGACTTTGATTTTAATACAATTCCAGAGAATAAAGATAGGCTAGAAGCCTATAGCCCTATAGAGGAAGACCCTCTAGAGGAGATTACTAGAGAAATTCCCTCAACCTCTATAGAAGAAGGTTCTTAAAATAAAGATTTAAATAAAGATAAAGATCCTAGCCCTACTAGTCGTATAGTAGTGGAAATACCTAAGAAGCTTGACGGGTCCTATACTGACTATATAGATTACCCTGATATTTGCCTGCTTTTAAATAGCGATTATAAAGAATCTATTCTAGCTATATTAGAACAGGATAAGGATCAAGGTTTGCCAAATACCTATAAACAGGCAATAAATAGCCCTAATTTAGCTAGCTGGAAAAATGCTATGCTAGGGGAAATAAACCAACTAATTAAATATAATACTTAGGAATTCGCCTATCTCCCTAGCGATAGGGAGGCTTTAGGTGGCCGTTAGGTCTATACTATTAAGAAGGATAGTTAAAATCAAATTATTAAATATAAAGCCCGTTTCGTAATTCAGGGATTTAAGCAAATATACGGCTTAGATTACCTAGAGACCTTCTCGACTACGGCTAGACCCGAATCTACTAGAATTCTTCTTATTTTAGCAGTTTTAAATAATTATCAAGCTATGCAAATAGATATAACAAATGCCTTCGTTCACGCCGATATAGATTCGGAAGTATATATTAATCTTCCTCTAGGCTACGAACAATATGCTCTAGAAGACTATTATTCTAAGAATAGGTCTTATTATAGAAAGAAAGGAATAAATCTATCGAAATTCATAGACCTATATAATAAAGGTTTAATAAAAGCAAAGCTAAAGAAAGCATTATACGGTCTTAAACAAAGCTTAAAGCTCTAGTATACTTATTTAAAAGATATACTAAGTAAACTCGGATTTTTCCCCCTTTTACTAAAAGAGGGGGTATTTATAAATAAACGCTATAAAATTGCTTTAGCGATCTACGTAGATAACTTTCTTATAGTAAGGCCCTCGAAAACTATAATAAAAGAAAGACTATTTAAAGAATTAGCTAAATACCTAGATTTTACTATACTAGGAGATATAAAAGACTTCTTAGGTCTAAATATACAAATCAACCGAGATAGAAAAGAGCTATATATATCCTAAGAAAAATATACCTTAAATAAAATCAAGGAGTTTAATAAAGAAGCTATAAGAACTTTAAATACGCCTATAATAGTAGGATTTAAGCTAGTAAAAGCTAAGGAATTACCCTCGAAAGAGGTAATATTATAATTTTAAAAAGAAATATAATCTTTATTATTTTTAGCCTTATTTATAAGGCTAAATATCCTTTAATTAGTTATATCTTATGTAGGATTCGCTGCTAAACTACATAATATATATATAAAGGCTTTAAATATAGTTTAGAAATATCTAAATAAATACCCTAGCCTTAAGATTAAATATACGTATAATATTCCTTTAAACCTTTTATATATAAAAGGTTATACTAATACTAGTTAGGCCTTAGATTTAATAGACGCCTACTTAGTCTTAGGGTACTGTTTTTATATATATAATAACGTTATAAGTTAGGCTTGTTTTAAGCAAAAAATCAGTTGCTCTCTTTACGTGCGAGGCAGAATATATAGGCCTTAGGGAGGCTGCAAAAGAAGCTATATATTTAAATAGTCTCTTTACTGCAATTACTAAAGATTTATCTATTAAGATCTTAAATAGTATTCCCCCTATTTTAACGGATAATACTGCTGCTATTAAATTAGCAGAAAATCCTAAATTCTATAAGCGTACTAAACATATACGCGCTGCATACTACTATACGAGAATAAATATAAGAAATAAAGAAATCAGGGTCTTCTATGTTAAATCAGAAGATAATATAGCTAATATCTTTACTAAGGAATTAGGTCCTGCTTTAATTAATAAGTTTAGGACCGGATTATCCTTAGTATAAAAAGTCCTATAAATAAAAGGAGTAGTTAAAGGTTATTCCTTTGCTTTCGATACCTTTCCTCTTACTAGGTTTTTTCCCTTTAAAAAGGTTTCTTAGATAAAGATTAAAAGAACTAGGTTTTTAAAATTACTATTTCTTTTTTTTCCTAGAGACTAGGCTACCTATTTTACCCCTAGAAAATAGAACTTTAGATTTTTCCTTCTATAAGGTTTTTCTAAAAGTATATACCTTACGATGTTTTTTCCTAAAAAGAAAGTTTTTTTATATATCCTAGGTATAAGAAAGGTTTTCCTATATAAAAGGACTTTACCTTATATATATACTACCTAAATAAATTAGTAAAGAGTATATAAATCTACTCTTTAAGGGAGGCTGTAAGAGAGTGATTTTACTACTTTAATAAATTAGCTATTTAATCCTTACCTAATTAGCTAAGCATAGGGGGGTGTATTAATTATATAAAAACCCGCATTAGATAGCCCAGCCTCAGCTCGTTATTTTCTAGGTCCTTACGTCCTTACACGATATCTATAACGTAATATACGGAACTAAGGAGGTTAGGGTGGCTAGATAAAACATGGATCCGCACTAACCTTAACTAACTTTAAACACGAATTGCCGCATAAGGAAGGGACATCTAGCTATAGGGTAAAATGCTTTAAAATCAAAATTCCTCGGGCTTTAAGACCGCCCGAAGGCCGGTCCGGATATGTCACTCCGTTCCCTCACATTTATTGATAAAAGGCGAATCTCCCGCTACTAGATAGCTAGAGATTCTATAAGCACTTACGCACTTAATTCTTCATCAATCAATTCCAGCCAAAATCCTGCTTTATACAACATCGACTCCTCTATCACGTGACATCACGTGATCTCCTGATTTCCCCACAATTTCGCTGCTGCTCTAACCTTTAACATAAGTTAAAAGACCTTAGCTTATATCTTTAGCTATTTAAATAGAGTTTTCCCTTAACTTAGTAAATGCTATAAAGCTTATAATATATCCGCCTTTATTTAGCGGTTTAAGAATATAACTTTTAATCTTAATAAGCCCTTAATAAATAGTTAAAGCGTCTTAAACTATTCTTTTTATGCGTATAAGGTATAGCTAATTAGTTATTACTTTTTTATAAGTTAGATTTCTTTTTTTTCGCGCTAATAAGTACTTTTAAGATCTTTAAGTATATTTAACCTATAGCTAAGGAAGAATTTCCTTATATTTCTTAATCTATTATTTAATATCCTTATTTCCTATTAAATAATATAAGGATTTTTATAACTAGATATCTAGCTTTTAATAAATTACTATAATTAAGTAGTTTAGCTAATAAAGCGCGGCTTTAGCTTTACGTTATAAGCGAGATATTTAAGACTTAAAGTTAGACCTTATTACTATATATTTAATATTAAAGTGCTTTTTATTAAGTGCTTATATCGCTATATATAAGCGGATATTAAACTATTTTCTTAGGCTAGTAATCTATTAGCTTAGTTTAACGCTAAGCTTATTAAGTTTTTCTTATTATAGTTGTAAAAGGTCTTTAAAATACGATTTTACTATACTTCTTTTAAAAAAAAGAGGGTAATTAAATAACTAATTTATCTATATAAGCCTTACTTTTATTAGCGTTTTAGTAAATAAAGTTAATAAAACGGTTTACTCCTTAAAATATATTAGCTTTATTATCTTTTTAAACTTTATTAAAAGATACTTTTAGCGGTCTTAATAAATTAAATCTTTTTTATATTCTTAGCTTATAGTTAAGGTTTTTCTTAAGGCTTAGTAAGCGTATTCTTCTTTTCCTAATACTTAAAGGAGACTAAAGAATTATTTATTTAATTTTACTACTACTTTAATTAACGGGCTTAAAGCTATACTTAGCTTTAATATCTACGCGCTAAGTATAAATAGGTTTAGCTTACTAAGGGTATCGCTCTTTGCGTTTTTAATGCTTATTATTAAAGTTATAGTCTTAATACTTTTACTAAGTGCTTAAAGTTTTCTTTTATATATATCTTAAAATCCGGTATACTATAAGGCCTTAAGTATAAGAGGCTTATTTTTATTAATTAAGAGTCTTAAAAATACTTTAATTAGCGCGGTTTTAGTAAGTAAGGCTAAATAGTAATACTAAACTAAAAAACTACTATATATTCTTTAAGGCAGACTTTTAGTTAAAGCTTATAAACTAAACTTTATTAATAATATATAGTAAAAATATTTACTAAGCTTATCGTTTTAAGAAAAAAGTAGCTTTATTATAAGCTTAATTTAAAAGGTATTCTGTAAATATAAAGCTAAAAAGTATAAATGTTAACCTATCCTTACCTTTTTTATTTTAAGGATCATTAATCTATTTAAGTAAGACTAAATTTAGTTTACTAAAGTATATAGGTTTTATTATTTTATATTTTATCTTATATTAATATTTTTAAAGCGGATCGCCTTTAAAAAGGTAGTATTTTTAGCTTACTTAATATTACTTTAAAGCGGTATAATTAAACGCCTGAAAAGAAAGAAGTTTATGAATATAGTAAATATATAATCGTTTTTTATTAGTTCTTAGTTTATTAAGACTATAAAGAAAGGTTTATAGTTATAAACTTTTGCGGGCTAAAAGAATTATTAATAATACTTATAAGCTTTAAAAACTTCTTAATATATATTTAAAGGTTAATTAATAACGTCCTTTATCGATATTAAGAATATATAGTAGCTTATATTAATAACATTTATATTTACTTTAATATAGCTAAAAATACTTTTAATACTTAAAAGTAGTATTTTACGCTTTTTATAACTATAATGTTTTTTTATTTAAACTAAAGCCCTTTTTAATATACCCGTTTATATAGCTTTTTAAATTTATAGTAAACGCTATTAGCTTAATAAATATAAATAAACGTATATAAGCTTAAATAGATATCGCGTTCTTAAAGAACCTTTAATAGCTTAAGAAATAGATCGGCTTTATTAAGTAGCTATGCAATATAGTCCCGTATTTCGCTAAGGAAGTTATTCTCTTATAAAAATAAAAGATAAAGCTACTTTAAGTAAAATAAGAAGAAGGAGTCCTTTTAAGGGGCTAAAGATAGGCATAATATACTATAAAAGCTGCTTTTTAGCTTCCTTTAAAAGAAAAAAAGGCCTTTACAAATTTAACTAAAAAACGTACTAAGCTTTAAACAATTTACTACCTTAACCCCGCTTAATAACTATTTATTTAAATCGATATATCTTAAGAATATAAAGTAGTAGCTATAGCTTTATACTTAAAACAAAGTATAGAATAAGATAAAAAGACGCTACTAGCTTAAATTAAGGTTTAGCTTATCGTTTACTTTAGCCGTGCCTTTTAAAGCGGAGAGCTTTAATACTAGCCTATAAAGCTAAAAATAGCTAGTTTAGTATAAACAATTTATAAGTTATATATTATAGTACTATCTATAAAAACGCTATAAGTAATTATTTTACTAACTATATAAGCACTTATAAAATTATATACTAAAAATCCTTATTTTGTATTAGTATAAAATTTAATAATAAGCTAGTCTTTACTTTTTAATACTTAAGCTAATCCTTACTTAAACTATACTATATCTTAAGCATTAAAAACGTTATATTAAACGCTTTTTAATATTTACCGCACTAAAACGATAAGCTAGTATTCTTAAACTAAAAAGAGGAATTAAAATATATTTAAAAAGATAAGATAATAAACTACGTATTCCTTTATATAAAAGTATTAATCGAATTACCGCTCCGCTAAAATTAATAAATAGATATATAAAGGATATATAATAAGTAAAGATTATTATATAGCTTAATAATAAAGATAATACCCTTAAACCCTTATTCCTTTAATTATAAAGGTTGCTATACTTTATAGAAAACGATAAACGCTAGAGACTATATATCTTTAAGACTTATATTAAGGAGATCGTTAAAAACGCTTATATTAAATATTTTTATACTAGCCGCACCTATATATAGTAAGATTTATTTTAAAGCTTCTTAATCTTATAGCTTAGTAAATATATAAATAAGGTTATAAATAACTACGATGCTTATTACTATAACTAAACTAATTAACGTAAAACGTTAAAGTAGCTTATTTTAATTTAAAGCTTATTAGTTTTATATTATATAATAGCGATAAACCTTATTACTAAGCTCTTAGTAGTATAAGCTAAATAATCCTTATAAAAAGATCTTATAAAGAACCTCTTTAATACCTTTTTAACTATAATTAATAAATTCTTAAAGATATATATCTTTATTTTTAGTAATAACTAGTTTATAGCGGAAGATTAAGTATAAGCATTATAGATTAAGCTACTCCACGCTAATTAAAGAATTTTAAAAAGGATAATCTTTATTTAAGATATAAAGTTTACTTTAATATTTTAGCGGACTTTATAATAAGCTTTTAAATTAAAGCTTTTTATATTTACTACTTAATACCTTTAAACTAATAGCTTATTAAAAAAGCAAAAATAAACTATAAAAATTGCGTTATTAAATCTTACTATTAATTTCCTAAACTTTTACTAAACTAATATACTAATCGCGTTTTAGTTTAGCTTTAATAATTCTTTCTTCTTAGTAGTTTATATAGCCCTTAATAAGCTTATTATAAAGATAAGAATAAATAATAGCTTTTAGTTTTTTAGTAACTACTTATACTTACGAAATTAAAAGGTCTTATAAAAAAACCTAAGTTAGCTATCGCTTATACTTTAGCTAGTATAAAGGATAAATACGATAATAAATACTGCTTATAAAAATTCAAGCTTAATAATTAAGTTTAGCTATAGCTTAGTAAGGGTTACTATATCGCGGGTAGTAAACCGGTAAAACTTTAAAAAAACGTATTAAGCTATTTAAAGTTACCGCTAAAATAAGATAGCTTATATACCGGTTAAATATAAAAAGGTCTTTTAATATCTATTAAGTTGTTTTAATAGTTTAACTACGCTTAGTAAACAAGCTAGTTATACGTTTAAGCTTAATTTAAAATAAAAGAATACTTAACTTTAATAAGTAAAAAGTAAAATAAATCTTATAAAGCTATATAATAAAGAGAAAGTAGCGGAAAACTAAGGAAAGAGTTTCCTATAGCTTAAAAAGGCTAGCTAAGTAGCTATAACTAATAAGTAAATAAAAAAGCGGTTTTCTTACTAAAAATCGTAAAAGCCTTTAAGAAAGCATAAAAAGAGTTAGCTACTTAAGTAGTTTAAATAAAAGTATAACGCGCGGCCTTTATAACTTAATACAAAACTTTTTAGCTAAGAGAATTAAGTAGTTAAGCTTAAGTATAAGACTTAAAAGCTATTATAAGTTATAAGAAACTATAACTTACCGCGCTTAAAGTTTAATAATAATATACTACTATTTACTTTAAGTAATAAGGCCTTTTTAGCCTTATAGTATACTTATTTAAATTCTCTTTACTACTTACTTTTTCTCCTTTCCTTCTTTCTTTTTATAATTATATTTCCTTATACCGCCCGCTTTAGCCCGCCGCACCTTACTTACTTTTATATATATAACTTTCTTTACCTTAAGCCTATACTCTTTATACTTTTATTTTAAGTCCTTTTATTATTTAACGTCTTTTATAGCTAAGATTATCTATTTTATTACTCCTTTTTTAGCCTGCTTTTTTAAAAGCCCTTATACCTGAAATATAAAGAATATAAGTAAGCGCTTAAGCTTTATAAAAATAAGGCGGCTATTCTTTATAGCTTTAAGTCCTTTAATAAAAGTTAAAACCTTTAAGTTTAAGCTTTTATATAAACCTACGCCGCTTTTTATAGCTATGCTTAAGCTAATAGATTTAAATTAAATTATAATACTATAAAGGATAGCTTAAACTACCCTCTTTAAACACTTAACTTAAATAACTTACCTCTTAGCCTTATATTATAACGTAGTCTAAATAGGCGGTTTTATAGTAATTTAGCTATACCTCCCGCTTAGCTCTTATTATTTAAAAGCCCCCGCCGCTTATATATTTTTTATAGTATAGCTAGAAATCCTTATTAGCGGAATAATTAGCTAATACTTAATGTCTTTAAGTTAGTTAACCTCGCTATAGTCCTAAGATTTATAGTAACTATTATAGCTAGTAAGAACCTATCTTAGCTAAACGACTAAAATATTATCTACGTTATTCTTAACTATATATTTAAGACCTAGCTTAACTATTTTATAACTAGGTTTATAGCGGCGTTTAAAGCTATAATAGCTAAAACCCTTTTTCGCTTTATACGCGGTTTAGCCCGTGCTATAAAATTCCCCCTTTAGCTTATAGCCGCTATAAGCCTTAAGGACTTATTTAATCCCGCTTAATAAACGCTCTTTCCTTTTATTACTATACTTAGCCTAGCTATATAAAGGTATATAAGCGCCTTATTATAATCTATTTGCTATACTTCTTTTAATAAGAGAGATAGCGATAACTAGCTTTATAATATATTCCGCCGCTTAATCTTATAAGAGCTATTAGTAGTAATTAATATAATCCTTAATAAGCTTAGCTTTATAGGCTTATACTTTAATAGTAAAATTATAAGAACTAAGAGTTACTACTTAGCTATAAACTATACTAAGTTTTACTTATAGGCCTATAAGAAGTCTAAACGCTACTTAACTTTAACTTTAGTAATAAAATTCTTAGGCTTTAATATCTGCTTTATTAGCCGGACTAACTACGCACTTTATATTCTCGCTTTTAAGGCCCCTTTTATAAAAAGGTTCTCTAAGACTATTAAATATATTTAAAACCTTAAAAGTAAAAAGTTAAGTATTAAGGCTATTAAGGATATTATTACCTGCTTTTAAGTAGAAATATAAATATTTAATACCTTAATACTAACTATACTTATTAATATTAGCGGGATAGCCTATTCTTACTTAAATTCCTTTTTAATAGCTAAACGCGTATTAGTTAGCGGAAAGGTATAAGTAGTAGCGCTATATAAAAAGGATATTAAGTTAAAAAGCCTAGCGATAAAAAGCAAGGGATAGCTATAATAATAGCAATAAGTGAGATATATTATCTTGCTTATAGGCGGCATATAAAGCTAATAAGTAGTTTAAAAAACTTAGTAAACAATTAAAAAAAGCGTAAAATGTAAGTAAGATAATAGTATAAAATAAGGCCTAAATAAAGCTAATTCCTTATAACGTATCCCGCTATAAAAGAAAAATATTCTTTAATATAAAGACTTTTTATTACTTAATAACTGCTTGAACGCACGCTTAAAGGAGAGTAGGAAACCTTATTATTAGTTTTAGCTAAATATATTAATTACTTTAATAAAATAAAGATATATAATTAAATAAGTAATAAGGATTAATAGTAAAGCCGCTTACTTACTATTTTAAGCTACTTAATTACTATTAGCTAAATAGGTCGAAAAACTATTAAAAAAATAAAGATAATATACTATTAATATAGTATAAAAACACTACTATAAAGCTATTACTTAGCGCCCCCTTTACTTTATTTTTACTTTAAACTAATAAGAACGTTAGCTTTTCTTTCTTACTTAAAGGAGTTATTATAAAATCTAAATAGCTATACTTAAACTCTTTACTTTACCTTTAAAGAGCCTTACGGAACCCTACGATAAAAATGCTTAAAGTATATACTATAAAAGCTCGCTTAAGGAGATATAATAAATATTACTAATTAAACTTTATTAAGGTTTTTAGGATATAATTATAAAGGCTTAAGAGCCTATCTTACTATAGTTTATAACGTTTTAAACTATGAAAAACACTATAAAAACTACTAAGCGGATTTTGCTAGTATCTTTAAAGAATATTTAAGGATTTTTATAACATATCTTAATTATAGTTTAGCCCGTTTTTAAACATAAAGGCACCTTAAAAATATAAGATAGGCTTTACCGCGATTTTTAAGGGATATTTAAGGATATTTAAGGGATTTCCCCGATTATATTTTATAGTATTTTTTATTAAGCTTATACCTAGTTTCTTAAGTAAATTTATAAGTATATTTATAGTTTGTTTATATATTAACGATAAATAGTAAGATAGTATAGTTTAAGATCTTTAAAATTGGCTTAAAGAACTAAGTATAAAGTAGCTAGTTATACTTAAAAGAAAGGATAAGCTTTTTACTGTTTTTAAACTCTTATATTTATTTAGGTGCGGTAATTAGTCTGTTATACCGGCTTAATTAATAGTAATTAGTCCGTAATACTAGCCTTAACTAGTAGTAATTAGTTTATAGTACTAGCCTTAATTAGTAGTAATTAGTCCGCGCCTTATCCCCTTATCCTTACGCTATAAGACGTAGTAGAAATTTTATAAGAAATTATAATGTAAATAAAAAGTATATTTCTTAACTAAGAAAAAAAAGTAAGTAATTATTTTACTTATTAAGTAATAGTTAAATTAGCTTTACTTTAAAGCTTACTTTTTTATAAATAGTAGTTAACTTAATTTTAATTAAATAGCCTTACTTATAACTTTTCTTTTAAACCTTATTATAGTATATAACATTTGATTTTTTTTAATTAACTTATAGTTTAGTAATTTTATTAGTTTATTATATAATAAATAGTCGTAATTCTTTTCCTTAATTCTTATTTACTATAAGCTACTATATATTAAGGTTTTATAACTATAAGAAAATAAAAAGCATAGATTAACACTAATTAAACACTATATACTAAAAGATATTTTAAAAAAAAAGAAGCTTTTAATAGTATATAATTAAATCTTCAAAGTTAATTAGTTCTTTATTAAATAACTACTTTAAGAACTTTAAGAAAAAGCTAATACTTAGAATAAAAAAGCTTAAGCTATACGTATTTTCTATTTTTACTATACTTAATACTTATTTAATAGCTACTTCTTTTAGCGCTTATACTAAGCTAACTTTATTATTTAGTTCCTTAATAGTTAGTAGAAAAATCTAAGGCTTATTTAGTATTACGGAACGTAAAGTATAAGCGTTCTCGCTACTTATATATTAGTATATAAGATATAAGCATATAGACAATAATTAGCGTCCTAACCCTTAACGAAGGCCGGGGCGAGACCTTTTAGAAGTATAGTATTATCGCACTATTTCTCTATAGTAAATAGTAGCAATCTTTTTAATATAGGTTCGATCCTTACGTAAGAAAGTAGACTTATAAGTTTATATAGAAATAAGGCCCTTTTTAAGCGCGCGTAATAATATAAGCGTGCGTAGCTTTTAGCTACCGGCTTAATAAACCGGGGAGGTCCTATCTTATAGATAATAAAGACATTATCGTCTTTCCTTAAAAGAATAAGCGGAATTCGATATTTATATCTTAAAAACTTAGTAAAAGTAGCTAGCTATAAAAGCTATATATATTTAAGTATAAATTACCCGCAAACTTACTATAAGCGTACTACTTCGTTTATTTTAAAGTATTTTATACTAAGTTAATATTATAAACTTTATAAAATATATTATTATTAAAGCTTATAGCGGACTTAAGGTTTATATATAAATAACTTAGTAAGGGCTTTATATATAACGCACTATTTATTATATAGCCGACGTATTTACTTAGCTTAGTATAATAATAAGCCTTCTTACTATAATAAAAAGAATCCTTATTATATAAAACTTAATATTTTTCCTTAATAAAAATAAGCTTACTTATAATTTTTTTATTAAGAACTAGCCGCTTATTATAATAAATACTAGCAAATAGCTAGTATAGCTTTATTAAGGTTAACGTATTAGCACTATAGTTAACTTTTATAACTAAGTATAGTTTATAAATATTAGTTTAATAGCACCTGCTTATAATAAGCCTTAAGTCGCTATAAATAATTTAAATAATATCACTACTATTAATAACTTAAATAACTTTAATAGTATAGCTTAACTTACTAATAAGCTCTTACTATAAAATTTAAGACTTAATATTTACTTTAAGCTAAGTATTAAATAGGAAATATTACTCTTAAAAGTTAAGTCTTAAGACGGGGTAAATATATAATACGGATTTAAAGCTTACTTCTTATATTTATAAGCTTATAAATAACTTCCCCTTATTTTAAAAAGATTAAAGCACTATTAACGTTTATTTTAACTATTATATAAAAATACCCTTAGCTAATAACTAAAACTAAACTAAACTAGTATTATAAGTATATCCGCTTAATTAAAAAGACTAAGGCTTAATTAATAAATATATAATAAGCTTTATAAAAAGGTAGGATAAAATAAGCTATTAAGACTACCTTATTTACTTTACTAATATTTCTTATTTAAAAGTTAGTATATAGTAATAAAAAGGCTATATAGTTATTAGTCTTTACG
This sequence comes from Ophiocordyceps robertsii, assembly GCA_027405785.1. Taxonomy (NCBI): domain Eukaryota; kingdom Fungi; phylum Ascomycota; class Sordariomycetes; order Hypocreales; family Ophiocordycipitaceae; genus Ophiocordyceps; species Ophiocordyceps robertsii. The sequence goes on along the minus strand of JAPEBW010000023.1, from coordinate 122,821 downwards.
CGCTTAATAGTATCGTAATACTAAATACTTACTTTATACTACTTTAGTTTAATATAATTTAAAAACTTTGCGGAATTTATTTATTTTTATAGTTAGTACTTACTTATTTTTCTATTAATTTCTTATTTACTTAAAATACTAAGAACAGTTTATAATAATTACTTACGAAGGCTTTAAGCGCTTTATAATAGCCTTTATAATTTATAAAAACTCCCTTACTTATATTTAAAGGTTTATAAACTAAATTTTATATAATAATATTAACTATACTATAGAATATCTTAATAATACTATTATATTTTTAACTTTACTTAAAACTATATTACTTTTTTTATAGCAGTTTTTTAGCTTTTCACGGAGTATAACCTTACTTTTCTTTACTTAAAACGTCTTTTTAAAGTATCTTTTAATTTCACTTTTTAAAGTTTAGATTAATAAGGTTAGCTTTATAAATACTAATAAATATCTATACGCTTTTTATATACTCTTTTCCCCTGATACCTTTAAGGCGCTTAAGAAATAAATTAGCTTTATTAACTAGCTTTAGCACTATATTACTTACGTTACTTAATAAATCACTTTCTTATAAGAATAAAAAGCTTACTATGCTTTATAGCGTTAATATAAGGGGATAAAGCGTAAACAAATTACTATAAGTTAAAGCTAATACTATAAACTAATAACCGCTAATAAAAGCTAGTACTATAACCTAATTACTACTAACTAAGCTAGTATAATAAAATTATTACTATATATAAACGTATATAAAGGTTTATTAATAGTTAAAAGCTTATTTTTTCTTTAAAGCATATTTAGCTACTTTATACTTAGTTCTTTAAGTTTATTTAAAGGAGCTTTAACTATATTATAAGGCTATTTATTATTAATATATAAATAAACTATAAGTATGCTTATAAAATTACTTAATAAACGAATTATAAGCTTAATTAAAAATACTATAAACTATAGTTTAGGGAATCCTTTTAATATTCTTTAATATCTTATAAAAATTGCGGTAAAGTTTATCTTATATTTTCCGAGGTATTTTCTTAGTTAAAAAGAAGCTAAACTATAGTTAACATATCTTATAGAAATTATTAAATATTCTTAAAAGAATTAGTAAAATCTATTAAATAGTTTTTATAGTGTTTCTTTTAGTTAAAACATAATAAACTATAGTTAAAAAGCCTCTTATATATTTTTAGTTATATTTTAACATCTATAATAAGGTCCGCTTAGTAATATATATTATATCTCTTTAAGTTACTTTTTATAGCGTATACTTTAAGTATTCTTATTAAAAGGTTTTATAAAAGCTTTCTAAAAGCTAAGTTAGGAGTTTAAGTATAGCCGATTAAATTTATAATAACTCCTTAAGGTAAATCTTCTTTTTAATATCCTTATTAAGTTAAAGTAAAAATAAAGTAAAAAGTGCGCTAAGTAATAGCTTTATAGCAGCGTCTTTTTATTATATTAGTAGTAGAAGCTAGGCCTTATATTAAGCCCGGGCTGCACTTATACAAACTCTTAATAAACGTAGTTAATTAACTAGTTAGTAGCTTAGTTAAATTTGTTTTGCCTTTACTACTACTATTTAACGTAGTAGCTTAATTAAATAGCTGCTTTATCGTATTAATAGTAGTATTACTACTACTTTAGCCTTATTAAGGCCGCCTTATAATAAACAGTAGTATATTATCCTTCTTTTCTTATTACCTCTTTTAACTTATTTAATTAATAGTAATTAAGTAGCTAAAAAAAGTAAGTAAATAGCTTTTTTAAAAGTCTTTACTATTTATTTAATAATATATCTTATTTTTTTAAGCGATTAAAGTGCTTAGCTAAAACTAATAATAAGGTTCTTAACTCTTCTTTAAGCGTATATATAAGTGCTTTTTAAACTATAAAAGGTTAAAGTTTTAAAGAATATTTGTTTTCCGCTGTAAGATACGTTCTAAAAACCTAAATTACTTCAGCCTTATTTTATATTATTATTTTACTTGTTTTTTATTATATTTTTAATCCCTTACTAAGTTCGTTATACTACTTACTAGCTTTATAAGCCGCTTATAAGCGAGATATTATATTTTACTTACTACTACTATTATAGCTATCCCCTGCCTTTTATTACTAAAGTTTTTAACTTATTATCCTTTTTATATAGTATTATTACTTTTACCTTTACGCTAACTAATACGTATTTAGCTACTAAGATAATATTAAAATAAGGCTAAGTGGTTTTACTAATTATAATAAGTATAGTTAGCACTAAGGTATTAAATATTTTTATTCCCGCTTAAAAGCAAGTAATAAAGTTCTTAATAGCCTTAATACTTACTTTTTTACTCTTAAGGTTTTAAATATTTTAATAGTTTAAAAGAACTTGATTATAAAAAAGGCCTTAAAAGCAAGAATATAAAGTATATAAATATCAAAGCTAATAAAGCGGATATTAAAACCTAAGAACTTTATCGCTTAAGATAAAGTTAAGTTGCATTTAAACTTTTTATAAGCTTATAAGTAAAACTTAGCGTAGATTATAACTAAGTAAAAACTTCTTATTATTATAATTCTATTACTAAAATATAATCTTATAAAGCTAAGCTTATTAAGGATTGAATTAATTACTATTAGTAGCTTTTATAAGATTAAGTACTAAAATATATTTAAGGCTAATTATTACTATTTGATTTAATTAAAGGAGGACGGCGGAAAAACTATAATAAGGCGCTTATATGCCTTTATATAGCTAAGCTAAGCAAAGCGGCTAATTAAAAAGGGAAAAGTATATATTATATTATAAAATATAAACGACTATGCTTAAAACTCTTACTTTACTTTTAAGGAGCCTTATAAAACCTTATAGCGGGAACGCTTAATACACGCACTATAAAGGCTTGCTTAAAAAGACGCGATTAATATTACTAGTTAGACCTTATTAAGGCTTTTAAGATATAACTATAAATACTTAAAAGCCTATTTAACTATAGTTTTAAATATTTTTAATTATAAAAGATACTATAAAAACTACTAAATAAATTCCGCTAGAATATTTAAAGGATATCTAAGGATATTTAAGGGATTTCCTTAACTATAGTTTATAGTATTTTTAACTAAGCTTATACTTAGTTTATTAAGTAACTTTAAAAAGATATTTTTAGTTTATTTATATACTTATAGTAAATAGTAAGATAGTATAGTTAAAGATCTTTAAAATTAGCTTAAAAGACTAAGTATAAAGTAGCTAGCTATACTTTAAAGAAAAACTAAGCTTTTTACTATTTTTAAACTTTTATATACGTTTATATATAGTAATTAGTTTATTATACTAGCTTAACTAATAGTAATTAGTTTATAGTACTAGCCTTAACTAGCGGTAATTAGTTTATAATACTTACTTTAACTAGCGGTAATTAATTTTTACCTACTTTTTTTCTTTTTTTCTTTTTATAACTATATTTTCTTATACCGCTAGCTTTAGCCCGCCGCCCCTTACTTACTTTTATATATATAACTTTCTTTACTTTAAGCCTATAATCTTTATACTTTTATTTTAAGTTCTTTTATTATTTAACGTCTTTTATAGCAAAGACTAGCTATTTTATAACTACTTTTTTAGCTTACTATTTTATAAGCCTTTATACCTTTAATATAAAAGATATAAATAAGCGCTTAAGCTTTTTAAAAATAAGATAGCTATTCTTTATAGCCTTAAGTCCTTTAGTAAGAGTTAAAACCTTTAAGTTTAAACCTTTATATAAACCTATACTACTTTTTATAATCGCGCTTAAGCTAACGGACTTAACTTAAATTATAATACTATAAAGAATAGCCTATACTACCCTCTTTAAATACTTAACTTAAATAACTTACCCCTTAGCCTTATACTATAGCGTAGTTTAAACGGCCGTTTTTATAGTAACTTAGCTATACTTCCCGCTTAGCTCTTCCTATTTTAAAGCCCTTATTACTTAGATCTTTTTTAAGGTATAGCTAAAAATCTTTATTAGCAGAATAACTAGCTAATACTTAACGTCTTTAAGCTAGCTAACCTTGCTATAATCTTAAGATTTATAGTAGCTACTATAATTTATAAGAACTTACTTTAGCTAAATAATTAAAATAATGTTTATACTATCCTTAATTATATATTTAAGGCTTAGCTTAATTTGTTTATAGGTAGGTTTATAATAGCATTTTAAGCTACTATAGCTAAAACCTTATCTCGCTTTATATATAGTCTAGCCCGCGCTATAAAATCCCCCTCTTAGCTTATAGCCGCTATAAGCCTTAAGGACCTATTTAGTCTTACTTAGCGAACGCTTTTTCCCTTAGCCGCTATGCTTAGCCCGGCTATATAAAAGTATATAAGCGCCTTACTATAATCTATCCGCTATCTCTCCTTAACTAAAGGAGATAGTAATAACTAGCCTTATAATATTTTTTACCCCTTAATCTTATAAAAGCCGTGAATAATAATTAATATAATTCTTAATAAGCCTAGCTTTATAGTTTTATACTTTAGCGATAAGATTATCATAATTAAAAGTTTTTATCTAGCTATAAACTATACTAAGTTTTACTTATAAGCTTATAAAGAGTTAAAACGTAACTTAACTTTAACTTAAGTAATAAAATTCCTAGGTTTTAATATTTACTTTATTAGCTATATTAACTATATGCTTTATATTCTTACCTTTTAGGCCCTTTTTATTAAGGGGTTTTTTTAAGACTATTAAATATATTTAAACTAAAAAGGCAAGGAGTTAAGTATTAAGGCTATTAAAGACCTTATTACCCGCTTTTAAGCGGGAATAGAAACGTTTAATACTTTAATATTAGTAAAAAGGCCTATTTTTACTTTAATACCTTCTTAGTAGTTAAATATATATTAATTAGCGGAAAGGTATAGGTAATAGCGCTATATAAAAAAGACGATAAGTAAAAAAGCTTAATAACGGAAAGTAAGGGATAGCTATAATAGTAATAGTTAATAAGATATAATATCTTACTTATAAGCGGCTTATAAAGCTAGTAAGTAGTATAAAAAACTTAGTAGGGGATTAAAACGGTATAAAGGGTAAGTAAGATAATAATATAAAATAAGGCTTAATAAAGCTAATTTCTTATAATATATCTTACTATAAAAAACGAAGGTTCCTTAGCGTAAAGACTTCTTACTACTTAATAAATACTTAAACGCACGCTTAAAGGAAAGTTAGAAACCTTATTATTAATTTTAGCTAAATACGCTAATCGCTTTAATAAAACGAAGAAATATAACTAAATAAGTAATAAAGATTTATAATAAAGCTACTTACTTACTATCTTAAGCTCCTTAACTACTATTAGCTAGATAGGCTGAAAAACTATTAAAAGAATAAAGATAGTATATTATTTATATAGCGTAAGGACGCTATTATAAAGCTATTACATAGCGCCCCCTTTGCTTTATTTTCACTTTAAACTAATAAAGATATTAAGTTTTTTTTATTACTTAAAGGAGTTATTATAAAATTTAAATAATTATACTTAAACTCCTTACTTTACTTTTAAGGAGCTTTATAAGACCTCGCGGTAAGAACGCTTAAAGTACGCGCTATAAAGGCTTGCTTAAAAAGACGCGATTAATATTATTAATTAGACCCCGCTAAGAATTTTAAGATATAAATTTAAACATTTGAAAGCTTATTTAACTATAGTTTATAACGTTTTTAACTATAGAAATTCCGTAAAAACTATTAAACGGATTTTATTAGTATTTTTAAGGGATATTTAAGGATTTCCGCTAAATATCCTAAATATAGTTCGACTTATTTTTAACTAAAAAAGCACCTTAAAAGATATAGGATAGATTTTATTATAATTTTTAAATGATATTTAAGAATTTATATAGGATTTTCTTAATTATAGTTTATAGTATTTTTAACCGGGCTTATACTTAGTTTATTAAGTAATTCTATAAGGATATTTATAGTTTATTTTTATACTAATAATAAACGGGAAAATAGTATAGTTAAAGATCCTTAAAATTAGCTTAAAGAACTAAGTATAAAGTAGCTAGCTATATTTTTAAAAAAAACTAAGCTTTTTACTATTTTTAAACCTTTTTTTATACTTATATATAGTAATTAGTTTATTATACTAGCTTAATTATTAATAATAAGTTTATAGTACCGGCCTTAACTAGTAGTAATTAGCTTTTAGTACTAGCTTTAACTAGTAGTAATTAGTCCGCGCTTTATCCCCTTATCCTTACTCCTTACGCTATAAGGCGTAGTAAATAATAGTAATTCTTTTAGTATAAGTTCGATTTTTATATAAGAAAGTAAACTTATAAGTTTATATAGAAATAGGCTCCTTTTAAGCGCACGTAATAATATAAGCATATATAGCTTTTAGCTACTAGCTTAATAAACTAAGAAGGTCTTGTCTTATAAAGAATAAGGACGTTATTATCTTTCTTTTTAAGGCAGTAATTATTATAAAACGTAAGATATAAGCGTTCTAGCTACTTATATTTTAATATATAAGATATAAGTTTATAGATAATAATTAATATTTAACCCGTTACTAAGGCTAAAGCGAGACCTTTTAGTAGTATAGTATTATAGCACTATTTCGTTATAGTATATTAAGAGGGACTAAAAAGGGTTTTAAAGCTAATAATAGCTATAAGCTAAAAAGAGGATTTTATAGTACGGGCTAAACGATATATAAGATAAGATAAGGTTTTTACTATAATAGCTTAAAACGCTATTATAAACCTAGCTATAAACTAGTTAAGCTAAGCTTAAAATATATAGTTAAACTAGCGCGGACATTGTTTTAGTTATTTATCTAAAGCGGGTTTTTACTAACTATAATAGCTACTATAAATCTTAAGAGTATAGTAAGGTTAGTTAGCTTAAAAGTATTAAGTATTAGCTAGTTATTTTATTAATAAAGATTTTTAGCTATACTTTAAAAATTCTATAAGCTGCTAAGGCTTTTAAATAGTTAAAGCTTAGCGGGAGGTATACTTAAGTTATTACGAAAATAACTATTTTAACTATATAGCGGTATAAAGCTTAGGGGGAAGTCGTTAAAGTTAAGTATTTAAAAAGGATAATAAAAGCTATTTTTTATAGTACCGTAATTTTAGTTAAGTTTATTAGCTTAAGCGCGGCTATAAAAACTAGTAGAAGTTTATATAAAAGCTTAAACCTAAAGATTTTAGCTCTCGCTAAAAGACTTAAATCTATAAAGTATAGCTGCTTTATTTCTATAAAGCTTAAGCGCTTTTTTCTTTCCTTTATATTAAAAGCCTAAAAGTTTATATAAAAGTAAGCTAAAAAGTAATTATTAAACAGCTAGTTTTAACAATAAAAATATTAAACGATAAAAAAACTTAAAATAAAAGTATAAAGATTATAACCTTAAAGTAAAAAAGGCTATATATATAGAAGTAAGTAAAGTATAGCAGGCTAAGTTTAGTAGTTTAAGAAAGTATAGTTATAAAAAAAAAGTAAGTAGTAAAAAGGTTTTTAATAAGTATATTATAAAGCTTAAAAGGCCTTATTACTTAAAGTAAACAGCGGCGTATTATTATTAAAACAACTAATTACTTTAAGTATAATAAGTTATAGTTTTTTATAACTTATAATAACCTTAAAGTTTAATACTTAAGCCTTACCGCTTAATTGTCTTAGTTAAAAAGTTTTATATTAAGTTATAAAAGCTATATATTATAAATTTATTTAAACTACTTAAGTAACTAACTCTTTTTATACTTTCTTTAAAGCTTATACAATTTTTAATAAAAAACTGCTTTTTTATCTACTTATAAGTTTTAGCTACATAGCTAGCCTTTTTAAGCTATAAGAAATTTCTTTTATAGCTTTCAGCCGCTTTTCTTTATTATATAACTTAATAGAATCTTTTCGACTTCTTACTTATTTAAGTAAAGTATCTTTTTATTTTAAACTAGCTTTAAGCATATAGCTAGCTTATTTACTAAGCGTAATTATACTATTAATATAACTAAATAAGTATTAAAGAACCCCTTTATATTTAACTAGTATATAAGCTATTTTCCTTTAATAGTAACTTTAAACGGCTTAATATATTTCTCTTAAAGTTTTACCGGTTTATTATTCATAATATTATAACCTTTACTAAGCTTTAACTAAACTTAATTGCTAAACTTAAATTTTATTAAGTGGTATTTCTTATTATATTTATTCTTTATAGCGGCTTAAGTATAAAAAATAACTAATTTAGCTTCTTTTTATAAGGCATTTTAGTTCTATAAGTATTAGAAGTTACTTAAAAGCTAAAGCGCGTTATTTATTCTTATTCTTATAATAAGCTTACTAAAAGCTATTTAAATTACTTAGGAGAAGGAATTATTAAAGCTAAACTATAAAGCTATTAATATATTAGCTTAGTGTTAGTCCGGAATATTAGCGTTTAAAATCGTAGCGCGAATTTTATAGTTTAGTTTCGTCTTTTTAATAAGCTATTAAATAAAAGGTACTAAGCGGTAAATATAAAAAGCTTTAATCTTAAAGCTTATTATAAAGTCTGCTAAAACGCTAAAATAACCTTTATATCTTAATTAAAGATTATCCTTTTTAAAATCTCCTAATTAGCGCGGAGTGGCTTAATATATAATGCTTATACTTTGTTTTTTACTATAAACTAGTTATTACTTAAAATAAGAAGATATATCTTTAAGAATTTATTAATTATAGTTAGTAAAGTATTAAAAAAGTTTCTTATAGGATTTCTTATAAACCTTATTTAGCTTAAACTACTAAAAGCTTAGTCATAAAGTTTATAATTATTATATAGTATAAAACTAGTAAGCCTTAAATTAAGATAAGCTACTTTAGTATTTTACTTATATTAGTTTAATTATAGTAATAAGTATTATAGCTATTTATAACTTCGTTTATATATTTACTAAGCTATAAGATTAAAAAGCTTTTAAATAAATCTTACTATATATAGGTATAGTTAATATAAAAATGTTTAGCGTAGGCGTTTTTAATAATTTCCTTAGTATAAGCCTTAAAAAGATATAGTCTTTAGCGTTTATTATTCTTTATAAAGTATAGTAGCCCTTATAATTTAAAAACTTAAAGTTTAAAGATACTATCTTTATTACTAAGCTATATAATAGTCTTTACTTATTATATATTCTTTATATATCTGTTGATTGTTTCCTTTATAAAGTAGTAATTTAATTTACGCTTTTATATAAGAAAATTTATAGTTAATTATCTCGTTTTTTTAAATACGTTTTAATTCTCCTTCTAAGTTTTAAGATACCGGCTTATTCTTTTAGTATAGTAAATATAAAAAAGCGTTTAATATAATATTTTTAACGCTTAAGATATAATATACTTTAAGTAGGAATTAGCTTAAGTATTTCTTAAACGTAAAGAAGGCCGATTCGGGGCATGTAGTAAGAGAGCAGTTTATTTAAAGAGAATCAGCTTATAGATAAAAGGAAAGAATAAGTAACTAAGTAGTAAAGCTCTTGTTTTATTATTTTAGTAGCTATTTAATAGCCTATATATAATAAGGAGTGATTTAAAATAAGTAAGGTAATAATAAGTAGTTTAATAAATAACAACGAATAATAAACAGTCTTTGTTAAAAAGAAGGCCTATATAAGATCCGTATATTAAAAGGTAAAATAGCTTTTAGTTTATATATAGCTAAAAAATTAAGGGAAGCTTTAAAGAGGCCGAAATTAAGGGAAGCCTTAAGGAGGCTCGTGCTACTACTACTACTACTACTACTACTACTACTACTACTATTATTAAGTTATAGCGTATTTTACTACTATATCGAGGAATAAATATAATATACCTACTTAAGTAAAGCCTTATTAAAAGGGGAAGACCTAAATAGCTTAAATAGCTATTTTAAGTTAAAGTCTATAAAATTCAAGGGGTAAAGGCCCGTAATATTAATAAGACGAAGCTGCTTTTAAAGTTTAAGGCAGCGTTCTTTTAGTAGTAATTTAGTAAGACCGTTTAAAACTTATTAATTTAAGGGGATAAAATCGATAAAAGATATATTCCGAAGGAATTTATTCTCAGCCTAGTAGTTATAGATTTTAATATACTTTAAGGCCGTTTTAATCTTTAGGATTTTTAAGGTAACGAGGCGTATAGTTTGTTTATTATTATAGAAAATCGTAGAAATTCGAATATCTAGTTTAAGGGAGATACTAAAAAAGAGGCGTAAAATTAAAATAAGTTCTTTTACTATATTTAAAAGAGCTAAAAGCTCTACTTCTATAAAAAAGGTAGTAACCTTATATTGCTTTTTAGTAAACTAAGCGATCGGTCTATTAAAAAGGCTTTTAACGTAGCCTTAATAAGACTTTTTAGTCTCGGGGTCGTTTGCGAAAGCTATATCTATATAAGTAAGTAGCTCTAGATTTTTAGTATTAGAAAATTCGATGCTAAAATATCGTAAGGAACAAAAGTAAGAAATAAGGGACTTTGCTAGCTATATATATTGCTAGGAGAGATTTCGCATTAATTCCGCAAAGGTATTTAAGGCTTTAAAGATATTTAGTCTTATAAAAATTGCTTAAGAATTAATAAATTCTATAAGGGATTAGTAGTAATAGATTTCTTCGTTAAATATAGTAGCTATATGTTTCTTTAAGGTCTTAAGAATAGGAAAAGAGGACTCTTTCGAAATAAAGGGGCGAAGGTTATATGTATTACGTATTTTATTAATATAAGTAAACTAGCTAATATATAGCGTCTAAAGCTACTAGTCTCGGATAATGCGTCGTCTTAAGAAAAAGGTAAGGGTGCCGTTATTAGTAAGGGAATACCTCTTTTTAAAATAAGATATAAAGTCTTCGGCTTCCTTTTTAATATCCTTATAAAATATAATAATAATATCGTCGATATAAAAGAAAGTAAGTATCGAATTTACCGTAAAGATATAAGGCTTCTTAAAGTATTATAAAAGCTATAAGGAAATAAGGGTCGAAGAAAGCTCTTTTTACTAAAGAAGGGGTAACTATTAAAGTCCGTAAAGGGCTTTTACTAGCCGTAGTATATATCTAGGTATTTTAAGTCGATCTAAAAAAAATGTAGATCTCTTTATTAAGGTTTACGTTAATAAATACGTTAATTACGTTAAAGGTTTAAGTCTTAAGGTTAAATTTTACTATTATAGCTATAAAAATATAGAAATCCCTTACTACTAAAGTAGCTTCATAAGTTTCTTTATTATTATAAGGCTATCAGTCTCTACGTATAGAAAAGCAGGCCTTAAATCTTCGTAGATATCCGTGCTTATTAAATTTATAAGTAAAAATCTAAGCTAAAGGTAAGGGTTAAGTAGTTATTAAATTTCAAAGTATATAATTAAAGAAAAAGGTCTTCTTTTTAAATAAGGATTTCTACTTTACTTTTCCGGCTTCTTTAAATTCTTTACCGAATTAATACGTTGCTAAGTCCGATTAAAATTAAAAGAGGGGCGGTAAATCTTTACTATATATTTTTTTTTTCAAAAGCGTAGAAAGAAGTATTAAATATAGCTTATAAAAGCTATATAAAAGGGGGCGGTAAAAAAGCGGTAAAGGTAGTATAGTTCCTTATAAATTAAGAAGTTTAAGAAAGTTTAAATACGGAAATTAGATCTTAAGGAATTTTTATTATATCCTCTTAGTCTTATATATTCCTTAGTATATCTTCTGCTATAAGAATATTAGTTATACTATTAAAATTAACACTTTAAGGGAGATAGCTTAAAAGCTTAATTTAAAAGATATTACGTAATACGTTTTTGTTAAAAGAATAATTATCTAAAAGCGCCTCTTTAAGGCTCTTTAATAGTAAATTTTGCGTACTTATAGTATTAGGCTTTAGCGAGGAATTTAAAGTCGGAAGCTATATATTAATAAAGGGATTCGACTTTATCGTTTATATTGCGTCTTGCAATTAAATTTTAGTCCTTTAAAAATTATTATATATAGCATTATTATAGTTTATAATATATAGTTTAAATACGTATTCCTTAATTAATATAGGGTCTTACGTAGGTACTATATTTATAAAGAAAGACTACTTATTAAAAGTAATTTCTTATACCTTGTAAACTTCTTATTAGGAAGGGATAAAAATTCGATAGATATTAGTAAAGTCGTAGCTAACTAAGAAGCTAACTCTTACGTGTTCTTTAAGCTTTAAGTCTCTTTTTACGGTATTCTTAAGAGCCTTTATTGTTAAAGGGTAAGCTTTATAGCTATATATATAAATAGTAAAAGGATTAAGAGAAAGAGGGGGAATTCCCCCCTTATTCTTTATAAGCTAGGTTTATAAATTCTTAGTAAAGAAAGTCTAAGGACCTTAAGGAGTTCTTTAAGACGTTTTATTATAAAGGAAAGTAGCTCTTTTTTAGATTTTTAGCTAAAGAGTAATAAGTAGATTTAAGGAAATTTGCATTATAAGGAAAGTATCTTATTAACACGCTTTGCAAAGCCGTTTTAGGCTAGTATGTTAGGGGCAAAAGGTTCGTTAATAATCCCTTATTCCGTAATAAATTCTTAGTATTGTTTTATAGGGCTTTATAATTATCCTTATGAATTTTGCAAATAGTAAGGTTAAACTGCCTTTATATAAAGCTTAAAAAGCTAGTAAGGCAGTTAAGAAGCTCCTTTAATATTAAATTCGGAAGGGCGTAAAAGAAAATTAGGTTAGTAAAATCGTCCTTAATAAGGAAAGTAACCTTTTTCTTATTATAAGAATTAAGCAGTGGAGAAAGGTCGTTGAAATTCTAATAAAAAGGCCTCGTAGCCTTCGTAGCTTAGTATACTTATAATATTATTCTCTTTGCTTTCCCGGGCCTACAAGGCTCGTAATTAAGGATAGTAAAAAACGTAGGAATAAATATATCCTTATTAAAGAGGGTCTTTTGCAACGCCTGCTTATTAAGGTGCTTTAATCTTTTATATAATTAAGGAGCAAATAGGTACAGAAGAGAGCAGACTTGTAGCTACGAGTAAGGGGATTATAGAGATATAAAGAGTGTGCGAAAAGGTGAAGAAATAGGTAAGATGTGTGTATATAAGGTTAATAATCTATTTTAGGTAAAGGGGGGACTAAGGCCTCCTTATATAAACAATTCTTAAGTGACTTAAGTGATTGAAAAAAGAGCCCCCTATCTAGCGCAGTTATGCATAGTAGGCTAATAGCTATTATTAAGTTAATATTGTATTTATAAGCCTAGGGATTAATTCTGCAAGGAATACGAGGTGGCGTAGCGACCTAGTACAGATTATATATATAGTCTCTACATACACCTCTTCCTAATCTGCTTATATCTTGCTTATAAATGGGTGGAATAATATAAGGAAATATGTATAGTATATAGAATTGTATAGCGGATTTAATATATATTTTCGCGTATTTATATTATGTGTTATTTATACTGTATTTGACCTATAGGCTGCGGGAGAGTATATTTTACTCCCTTATATATACTAAAGCTAAAAAGAAAGGAAAGACGTAGTTATAGTAAGTTTTATCTTTTTTTCCGTTAAGGAAAAGGGTAAAGAAGATAAGGAAAAAGAAGAAAAAGAAATAAAGAAGAAATTAAACTAGAAAAAGAAGCTGCTTTAATTTCGTTATATTCTATAACGTATTAATTATATAATAGTTATAATATATAGACTTTATTAGTAATAGTAAAAATACTGCCTATTTAAGGATTTTAGTAGATATTTACTTATAATAATTTTAGTAAGAAAGCAATACTTATATAAAAAGTTAGTATAATAGCAACGGTATTTAACTAAAATAATCCGGTTAAAATTTGCATAAAGATAGTGTCGTATTTAGGGATTTAAGACTCTCCGGAGCCTGCTAAGGCTAAGGCTTATGTTAGTATATAATTTAAGAAGCGGTCTCGGGCGTTATAAATATACCTATTTAATCCGCAATTAAGGATAAATAAGGTTTTTAATAAGTACGTCTATACGGGTACCTATAATATAGTAAGAGGGGCTGTTTTAGCTGCGGCTGCGGCTTGCACTAATATATCTATAGAATCCGGGTTTTCCGAGGATTTAAAATCCGATTAAAGATTTACGGAAGTGGATTTATTCTTCTTAGCCTTGCGAAAGGCGTTTTTAACTAAGGCCTTATTATAAGGGATAGTATTGAATTTATTAATTGTTTTTTTGATTTCTTTATTTAGTTCTAGCCGTTTAGTTATATCTTTTCGTTATAATAAAAACGGTCTATATAATAATATCGTTTTTTATAAAAGCAAAAAGGTAATAAAGAGGCCGAAGAAGAAGAAGGGTCTTTTAAAGAGTAGCCTTAAAAATTAATAAAGGAGGTGGATTTAAATTCTTTTATTAATTTTGTAGCTTATTGCCTTTTAAAAATCTTTTAAATTTCGATGCTATTTAAAAAGGTCTCTTACTACCCGTTTTTATCCTATATTGCTTCGTCGTCTCTTTAGTTAATTTAATAATTAGTAAAGGAGCTATAAAGGCTAAAAATAGCCTTTAAAAAGCTCTATATAATACGTAGGCCTTATGCTTTAAGAAGCTGCGTTCTTTCTTTTTATCTATAAAGGCCTTTTGCTAATTTATAATATAAGTAGCTAGGTTAGTTCGATTTAATAAAAATAAAATCCTTTAAAAATCTCTAAGGACTTCTTTTTCCTTATTTTACGAAGAGGGCTATACCTAACTTTATAGTAAGGAAAGCTTAGTAACAACGTTATAAATATCTACGATTATAGAATAGTAATTTCCGATGTTTTTTATAATATATTGCTATAAAGTAAAAAGGGCTTTTTATTAGTCTTTATAGCTTTATAAATTAGTTTAATACCTTAAGTAAAGGAACTTATAGGGTTTTAAATTTTAATAAAAAGATTAGTAATTTCCTCTGCTTAAGGATTAACTTAAGATATTAAGGGTCCCTTAAGAAACTATAAAAAGGGCTTATATAAGGTAACTAAAGGATCGATTTAATCTTAAATCCTATAAGAATTCGCGTATTTCTAAATCGTTAAAATTTAATGTTCTTAATTAAAAGGGCCGTTAAGGGCGGTTCTCTTTAAAGGGCTTATAAATTTTATTATTTTTAGTAAAGGAGGAAAATAAAGCGGCGTTAATAAAGGTGCTTTTATAAGTAATATTCTATAAGGAGAGCGTTTTTTACTCTTAAAGGGCGTAATTAACTAGCAAGGACGTTATAAAATAAAGGTGCCGTAATAACTAATTTCTTTTATATAAAGTAAAAGAGATCCGGGCTTATAACTCTTAAATATAAAGAAGGCCTATTTAAGGTATTTAATAAGAAAGCAATTTATATAAAGAGAATTAACTTGTAAATAAAAAGCAAGAATAAGTAACTAAGGAGTAAAGCTCTTGTTTTATTATTTTAGTAGCTATTTAATAGCCTATATATAATAAGGAGTGATTTAAAATAAGTAAAGCAATAATAAATAGTTTAATAAATAACAACGAATAGTAAATAGTCCTTGTTAAAAAGAAGGTTTATAAAAGGTTTATATACTAAAAGGTAAAATAGCTTTTAGTTTATATATAGCTAAAAAATATCAGGGGAAGCTTTAAAAAGGCTAAAATTAAAGGAAGCTTTAAGGAGGCTAATATTACTACTACTACTACTACTACTACTACTACTACTACTTAGTTATAGCGTATTTTACTACTATAATAAGAAATAAATATAATAGTATTTTAAGGCGAGGACTATCTTATTCTTTAATTTTATACTAATAGAAAATAAAGACTTTAGTATATAATTTTATAAGTACTTATATAATTAGTAAAAATAACTACTTATAGTATCTTTATAAATAGTATTATAGTATATAGCTTATTATTATAAGCTAGTATATACTTAGTTTAGTAGTATATTAGTAAATAATTATTTTTTAAAGCTAAGAAAAAAAAAGGAAAACTTTATTTAAGCTATATAACTTCTTACTTATAAAAGTCGCTT
Organism: Ophiocordyceps robertsii; assembly: GCA_027405785.1. NCBI lineage: Eukaryota > Fungi > Ascomycota > Sordariomycetes > Hypocreales > Ophiocordycipitaceae > Ophiocordyceps > Ophiocordyceps robertsii. The sequence continues at coordinate 106,814 of JAPEBW010000023.1, read as the reverse complement.
AAGTAGCTTATACTAAAGTTAAGCTCGGGCTAAAGCTAGGCTAAGTTTAAGTAAAGTCTTATATAACTTTAACTATATATTAGCTTACCCTTAAAGTATCTTTTTATAGTATAGCTTATAATACTATCCCTCTTTTAAGGTATTATATACTAAGGTATATTATATCGCTACCTTGCTTTTTATTCTACGATTAATATTAATTAGTACAATTATAAAGGAGTAAAATATACCCTCCCGCAGCTTATAAGCTAAATACAATATAAATAACACGCGACATAAATACGCTAAAATATATATTAATTCCGCTATATTATTCCATATACTATATAAATTGTTTTTTATTATTCCACGCCTATATAAGCAAGGTATAAGCAGATTAAAAAGAGGTATATATAGAGACTATATATATAATCCATACTAAGTCGCTACGCTACCTGATATTCCTTGCGGAATTAATTTTTAAGCTTATAAATATAATATTAACTTAATAATAGCTATTAACCTACTATAAATAATTACGCTAGAAAAGGGGCTCTTTTTTAAATCACTTAAGCTACTTATAGCTTAGGAATTGTCTATATAAGGAGGCCTTAGTGCCCCCTTAACCTTAAATAGATTATTAACCTTATATATACATATCTTACCTATTTCTTTACCTTTTCGCATACTCTTTATATTTTTATAATCCCCTTATTTATAGCTATATACTTACTATCTTCTATACTTATTTACTCTTTAATTAGTTATAAGCCTGGCTTCCTTTTAAGCTAAACTTACTCCTGACCCTTACTAACGTTCTTTCGACTATTATATAATCGAAAAACTCTAGCAAAACTCTTTCTTACTTCCTACGTAATTACGCTAACTAAGTGTGATTTTTACCGAATTTTCCCGATATCTTATAAGACTTATTTCCTTAGTTTTCCCCGTCTTCTTCTCCTTTTTATACTTTATGTTTTTATAACTGTATTTTTAAGACTATATTAAATATAAAAAACCTCTTAAGAACCTTTCTATATAAAATAAAGGACGCGCTTTTTAATAGCCTTTTTCCTTTTTCGCTTACTTTATATAAAGTCCTTTACTCTTTTTTTAATCTCTTCCTTATACTCCTCGATTTTTAATCGGCTATTAAGATCTAAAAGACTAGCAAACAAACCTTTTAAAAATCTCTCTTTTTATAAAAAGAACGCACCTTCAAACATATTTCTTTTATATTTTTTAGACCCTTTTTATTATATTCTTTTACAGATATCCCTTTAATAAATATTTCTTACACCTCTTTTAATCGACCTTTATACCGGAATACCTCTTATAAAAGTCTATAAGAAATATAGCTACTAAGAACGACTATTAATATAGTAAGCTAAAAGGTTCTTCGAATTATTCCCCTTAGTTACTACGAATAGAATCCGTTTTTATTTAAGAGAAAGCCGCCGGAGCCGTCTTTTAAGATCTAGATACTAAATCTACGGAAATCCTCGCCTTTATACGTCTTATAGTTAAGGATAGTCCTCTCTCTTAAATAAAACACTATACGACTATAAAGTTAGCTTAAGAAGCTTTAAAAACCTTTTATAACTTAGTAAACTTTACCTTAAATTTTCTTCTTATAAAGAAATTATTTTATATAACCCTTTAAACTTCTACCTAAATTAAGTTATATCTTAAAAAGATAAAAGAGCTTTTTAATAAGCTAAATATATTAGAAATTAAAGCCCTTTAGGTAGTAATTATTACTTAGATTTTAAAATGCTTAAATAGCTCTTATTTTAGCTTTATAATTAATATTTCTTAAGCTCTTTAAGATAATGCTTAAGCTTATACTTTAAAATTACTTTCTTCTTTAATTAATAAGTTTAAAAAGATCAAAGCTTTAAAAGGTCCTTTTTTTAATTAGCTATTCTCTTTATATAGTAAGAAACTTATCTTTTATAGGATTTATAAGAAAAAGAGCTATGCTATAAAAAACCGTTATTAGCTAAAAGAAAAGAAAAATAATGTAAAGGTAGTAAGTTTTAAACTAAAAGCTTTTTTTCTTTTTTTTTATAAAAGGCACTTCTTAATTAAACCTTCTTAAGACTATTTAAATAAGAATAATAAGCGTTTTATATATATTACTAAGCTTTATAGTATTACGATAAGGAGATTAAGCGCGGACTAATTACTATTAATTAAGGCCGGTACTATAAACTAATAATCGCTAGTTAAAGCTAGTACTATAAACTTATTACCGCTAGTCGGGCTAGTATAATAAACTAATTACTATACGTAAACGTATATAAGGGTTTAAAAATAGTTAAAAGCTTATCTTTTCTCTTAGGTATAATTAGCTACTTTATACTTAGTTTTTTAAGCTAATTGTAAAAAGCTTTAACTATACTATCCTTCTATTTATTATTAGTATATAAATAAACTATAAATATTTTTATAGAATTACTTAATAAACTAATTATAAGCTTAGTTAAAAATACTATAAACTATAGTTAAGGAAATCCCTTAAATACCTTTAAATATCCTTTAAAAATCGCGGTAAAGTCTATCTTATATTTTTTAAGGTGCTTTTATAGTTAAAAAGAAGTTAAACTATAATTAAGATATCCCGCGGAAATTTTCAAATATCCTTAAAAATACTAGCGGAATCCGCTAAATAGTTTTTATAGTATCCTTTATAATTAAAAACGTTATAAACTATAATTAAATAAGCTTTTAAGCTTTCGTAGTTATATCTTAAAAACCTTAGCGGGGTCCGATTAATAATATCTATTATATCTCCTTAAGCGAGCCTTTATAATATGTTCTTTAAGCGTTCTTATTATAGGGTTTTATAAAGCTCCTTAAACGTAAAGTAAGGAGTTTAAGTATAGCCGTTTAGATTTTATAATAACTTTATTAAGTAAGAAACAAAAGCTAATATTCTTATTAGTTTAAAGTAAAAATAAAGTAAAGGGGGCGCTAAGTAAGCGCTTTATAATAGTATCTTTATACTATATTAATAGTAAGCTATTCTTATCCTTTTTATAGCCTTTTCAGCCTTTTTAGTTAATAGTAGCTAAGTAGCTTAAAATAATAAATAAGCGGCTTTATTATAAATCTTTATTACTTATTTAGTTATATATCTTTGTTTTATTAAGGCGATTAATATATTTAGCTAAAACGTATAATAAAGTTTCCGACTTTCTTTTAAAGCGTACGTTTAAGCACCTATTAAGTAGTAAGGAGTCTTTATATTAAAAAAAAATCGATTTCCTTAATAAGATATATTATAAAAGACTAACTTTATTTAAGCCTTATTTTATAGTATTATCTTACTTACTTTTATACTATTTTCAATCCTCCGCTCAGTTTTTTATATTACTTATTAGCTTTATAAGCTATTTATAAGTAAAATATTATATCTTACTTACTACTACTATTAAAGCTATCCCCCGCTTTTTATTACTAGGTCTTTTAACTTATTATTCTTTTTATATAGCGCTATTACTTATGCCTTTTTACTAAATAATACGCGTTAAGCTACTAAGAAGGTATTAAGGTAAAAGTAAGGCTATCCCGCTAATATTAATAAGTATAGTTAGTATTAGGGTATTAAACGTCTATATTCCCGCTTAAAAGCGGGTAATAAAGTCTTTTATAGCTTTAATACTTAACTCCTTACTTTTAAGGTTTTTAAATATATTTAATAGTCTTTAAAAACCTCTTTATAAAGGGGGCCTTAAAGGCGAGAATATAAAGCGTATAGTTAGTGCGGCTAATAAGGCGGATATTAAAACCTAAGAATTTTATTACTTAAGTTAAAGTTAAGTCGCGTTTCGACTTTTTATAAGCCTATAAGTAAAACTTAATATAGTTTATAGCTAAGTAAAAACTATTAATTATTATAATCTTATTACTAAAGTATAAGCCTATAAAGCTAGGCTTATAAAGGATTATATTAATTACTACTAGTAGCTCTTATAAAATAAAGCGGCGGAATATATCGTAAAGCTAGTTATTGCTATCTCTTTTAGTTTAAAAGAGATAGTAGATAGATTATAGTAAGGCGCTTATATACCTTTATATAGCTAGGCTAAGTATAGCGGTAAGGGGAAAGAGCGTTTACTAAGTAAAACGAAATAGGTCTTTTAAGCTTATAGCGGCTATAAGCTAAGAAGGGGATTTTATAGCGCGGGCTAGACCGTATATAAAGTAAGAAAGGGTTTTAGCTATAATAGCTTAAAACGCTACTATAAACCTAGCTATAAACTAATTAAGCTAAGCTTTAAATATATAGTTAAAGATAGCGCGGATATTGTTTTAATTATTAAGCAAAAGTAGGTTTTTATTAGCTATAATAGCTATTAGAAATCTTAAGATTATAGCGAGGTTATCTAACCTAAAAGTATTAAGCATTGGCTAGTTATTTTATTAATAAAGATTTCTAGCTATACCTTAATAAATATATAAGCGGTAAGGGCTTTTAAATAGTAAAAGCTAAGCGGAAGGTATAGCTAAGCTACTACGAAACTAGCTATTTAGACTATATTATAGTATAAGGCTAATAAGTTAGTCGTTTAAGTTTTATATTTAAAAAAAGTAGTATAGGCCGTCTTTTATAGTACTATAATTTAAGTTAAACCTATTAGCTTAAGCGCGGCTATAAAAAGCGGTATAGGTTTATAGAAAAGCTTAAACTTAAAGGCTTTAACTTTTACTAAAAGACTTAAAGCTATAAAGGATAGCTACCTTATTTTTATAAAGCTTAAGCGCCCGCTTATATCCTTTATATTAAAAGTATAAAAGCTTATAAAAAAGCGGGCTAAAAAGTAATTATATAATAGCTAGTTATAATTATAAAAGACGTTAAATAATAAAGAGACTTAAAATAAAAGTATATAGATTATAAGCTTTAAGTAAAGAAAGTTATATATATAAGAATAAGTAATATATAGCGTCTTAAGACTAGTAGTATAGAGAAATATAGTTATAAAAAGAAGAAAGAAAGGAAGAAAAGGCGGGTAGTAAAGAGAATTTAAATAAGTATATATTAAAGGTTAAAGCAGCAGCGAAATTGTAGGGTTATAAGAAGATTATATAAAGGCATGTAATTAAGGGGCCGATGCTATATAAGGCAGGATTTAACTAGAATTAATTAATAAAGAATTAAGTGCGTGAGTGCTTATTAAATCTCTAGCTATTTAGTAGCGGGAGATTTACCTTTTATAGACAAATGTGAGGGAACGGAGTAATATATCCAGACCGGCCTTCGGGCGGTCTTAAAGCCTGAAAAATTTAATTTTAAAGCATTTTACCCCGTAGCTATATATCCCTTTCTTATACGGCAATTCGTATTTAAAGTTAGTTAAGGTTAGTTTAAGTCTAAGCGGATCCTTGTTTTATCTAGCCACCCTAACCTCCTTAGTTCTATATATAACGTTATAGACATTATATAAGAACGTAAGAACCTAAAAGATAACGAGCCGAAGCTAGGCTATTTAATGCGGGTTTTTATATAATTTATACACCCCCTTATACTTAGCTAATTAGGTAAGGATTAAATAGCTGATTTAATAAAGTAGTAAAATCAATCTCTTATAGTATACTATAAAGCTAAAAAGGCCTTATTACTTAAAGTAAATAGCGGTATATTATTATTAAAATAACTAATTACTTTAAGCATAATAAGTTAGTTTCTTATAATCTATAATAGCTTTTAAGTATTATACTTAAGCTTAACCGTTTAATTCTTTTAGTTAAAAAGTTTTATATTAAGTTATAAAAGCCGCTTATTATATCTTTATTTAAACTACTTAAATAGCTAACTCTTTTTATACTTTCTTAAAGGCTTTTACAATCTTTAGCAAGAAAACTGCTTTTTCGTTTATTTATAATTTAAAGCTACTTAGCTAGCCTTTTTAAGCTATAAGAAACTCTTTTTTAAGCTTTCCGCCTTTTCTTTTATTATATAGCTTTATACGATTCGTTTTACTTTTTACTTATTTAAGTAAAGTATCTTTTTATCTTAAGCTAAGCTTAAGTATATAGCTAGCTTTTTTACTAAACGTAGTTATACTATTAAAACGATTAAATAGATATTAAAAGACCTTTTTATGTTTAATTAGTATATAAGCTATTTTATTTTAGTAGTAACCTAAAACGGCTTAGTAAGTCTTTCTTTAAGTTTTAATAGTTTACTATTTATAATATAATAACCTTTACTAAGCTATAGCTAAACTTAATCGCCGGGCTTAAATTCTAGCGGGCAGTATTTCTTATTATATCTATCCTTTATAGCGGCTTAAGTATAGGTAATAGCTAACCTAGCATTTTCTTATAAGACCTCTTAGTTTTATAGGTATAAGTAGTTATAAAGAAACTAAAAGCTATTATCTGTTCTTATCCTTATAATAAGCTTACTAAAAGCTATATAAATTACTAAAAAGAAGGAATTATTAAGGCTAAACTAAAAAGTGATTAATATATCGGTTTAGTATAAGTCTAGGAAATTAGTAGTAAAGAATCATAGCGCAATTTTTATAGTTTAGTTTCGCTTTTCCGATAAGCTATTAGTCTAAAAGTACTAAGTAGTAAATATAAAAAGCTTTATTTTACAGGCTTATTATAAAGTCTATTAAAATACTAAAATAAACTTTACGTTTTAGTAAAAGATTATCCTTTTTAAAATCCTTTAATTAGCGCGGAGTAGCTTAGTATATAACGCTTATACTTAGTCTTTTGCTATAAACTAGTTATTACTTAAAATAAGGAGATATATTTTTAAGAATTTATTAGTTATAGTTAGTAAAGTATTAAAAAAGTTCTTTATAGGATATTAATATAAGGATTATTCTGCTTAAACTATTAGGAGCTTAGTAATAATATAATAAAAACCTTATTCCGTTAGTAATCTTAAGTACTAAAAGTACTAATATTTAGTAAAGTAGATACTGCTAAATATAAAAGAGTAACTAGTAAAGTAAATACTGCTAGTAATAAGTTATAACTCTTAAAGTAGATATTAGTAGTTATAAGGAGAGGCGATATAGCTTAATAGTTAGAAACGGCTAGTATTAGCTATAAGCAGTATAGGTTAAATACGCCTATATTTAGCTTAAGCTAGCTTTAGCTAGTAATAAGATTAGTATTAAATAGATCGACTAATACTTTATATAATTAACCAATGCCTTATATAAAGCTAAAGTAAAAGGCCTCCCTTTAAAAAAGAATAAAATCTTATAAAAGGTTTTAAAATAAGGATATTTAGTCTTATAAGCTAATTATAAGTAATAAAGCGTATATTACTTATAACTAATAATAAAGATAGCGTAAGCTATTTTTATTTGCTTAAGAAGTAGTTTAGTAACCTTATAAGTTATATAAAGTATAAGTTATAAAGTAATATATAAAAGTATAGAAAAGTATAGAAAAAAAAGCGTTTTAATAGCCTTAAAAATAAATAAAAAGAGGTCCTTCCTCCTTTTTTCTTAAACTCGTTTCTTTTCCTTTTTTCTTCTTCTTTAGCTAGTTTTAATATAAGAAATCCGCATAATAAGATACCCTTACCTTGTTTAGTTTAATAGTTAGCACTAAGTCTTCTTCTCCTTTTCTAGCTAGTAAATTTAAATTAAATAAATTACGCCTTACTACTTAGTATATAAGAAATACTTAAGGTTTTATAATACAAAACTAGCTTATAAGAATCTCTACGAACTTTATAGCTTTAATAAAGAATACTTAGTATTTATATACTTAGTAAGTTCTTTAAGCTATTAAGTAAGAGAAAGGTATTTATTATAATTACGTTTATTTAATTATAATTAATAAAAGAAGAATATTTACTTTTATAATACTATAGCTAACTAGTTAGCCGTAGGCTAGTTTAAGGTATTTAAAGCTTTTTTATCCCCTTATAAGCTTTATAGATAGTAGTTCTATTTTAAAGATTAAGGCTCTTAAACCTTATACTAAAAAATTAGCTAAGCTATAAGAGTTTATTACCTCTTTTAAAGCTTATTTTTAGTTTTATCCTACTAAGATAAATTAAGAAGTAATAAGGTTATATTTATATTTAGTTACTTATAAAGCTTAGTAGCAATATAGTTTAAACTAATTTTTAAGGACTATATAGATAATAGTCTTAAAAATAGGAATTTTAAAACAAAGAATATTTTTAAGAATTTCGATAACTACTACGAAGAAACAGTGCGATAATACCGCACTACTAAAGGTCTCGCCCCGGCCTTAGTTAAGTGTCGGGACGCTAATTATCGTCTATATACTTACATCTTATATACTAATATATAAGTGGCCGGAGCGTTTATATCTTAAGTTCTATAATAATTACCGCCTCGAAAGGAAAGACGATAACGTCCTCGTTATCTATAAGACGGGACCTCCCCGGTTTATTAAGCCGGTAGCTAAAAGCTGCGCACGCTTATATTATTATGCGCGCCCGGGGGGAGCCTTATTTCTATACGGACTTATAGGTTTACTTTTTTACGTAGGAATCGAACCTACGCTAAAGGAATTGCTACTATTTGCTATAGAGAAATAGTGCGATAATACCGCACTGCTAAAAGGTCTCGCCCCGGCCTTAGTTAAAGGTCGGGACGCTAATTATCGTCTATATGCTTATATCTTATATACTAATATACGAGTAGCCGGAGCGCTTATATCTTACGTTTTATAATAATAACTTTAAAGAAGCTTTACGAAAAACGTTTAGAATTATAAATAAGTAACAATTAGTAAGGTATAAATTAAGAAGCCTTTAGTAAGTTACGTTTTTATTAGCTTATATAGCTTAATTTTAATAGATAACTTTTAAGCTAAAATAAGAAGACGATGCCTTTATAGCGACTTTTTATAAAGGTCTTAAAGAAGAAGTTAAAGACGAAATCTACCGCTTAAATAGGCTAAAGACGCTATTAAACTATATTAGTTTAGCGGTTTAGATAGACGATAAGTAGTATTAATACTAGTAGTAAAAGAAGTACCGTTTAACTCTTATTAGGGTTATAAAGAAAATTAATAAAAAGCGATAGCGCGACTTAAGTAATGCAATAAACTTAAATACCCTTAAAGTAAGCTTATTAAAGCCCGCTAAGAAAGCTATTTAATACTTTAACTATATAAAAGAATGCTATATTATAAGAGACTATATTAAGAAAAAGAATTCCTTTAAAGGAAGGAATATGCTTATTTATAAAAATAATGCCCTCTTAGCTTAAAATCCGCGATATACTTTACTACTACCTTTAATTAAGGATACTAAAGAAATTAACGCTAAGCTTATTATGCTAACCTTTAATCCGTTAAAAACTAGTTCGCTTATAAAGGGTCTTTATAAAGAAGAACTTAATAAAGAGATAAAGGTAAAAGCTAAAAGCTTAAATAACGAGCAAAGGAATGCTTTTAAGACTAAGAATAATTATAAGCACGGAACTTCCTTATAAACTATTTACGAAGATAACGAAAACGCTCCTTATTTTAATATAAACGTTATACTTTTAAATATAAAAGATAATAGTAGCTATAATCCTAAAGACCTTAAATTATAAGAAATAAATAAAGAGCTATCTTTTAAGAAAGAAGATAGTAACAGGCCTTACGCTCCTTTTATAAAATATCTTAATATAGTTATTACTATTAAGGATAAGCCGTATAAGTAGTTATCTTAAACTAAATACTTTAAAGACGACTACTTTATATATCTCTTAAATAAGTAAAGAAGCGGATAGTTTCTTAAAGTAAGAAAGACTTTTAATCAACCCGCTATAATAATTAAGGAACTTACTACTAATACTAAGAATTTTATAGAAAACCTTAAGGAGGATATCGAAGCTAATAAAGAGGAACTTATATAAGAAAATACTAATAACTAAGTTAAAATCGAATAACTTTTACTTTTTAAGCAGTATAACGAAACGACTATTAAAAACCTTTAAGACGGTAACCTAGCTTTAATAAATAAAATAATTAAGCTAAAAGAAGATTACGTATCTCTTTTTATATATATTACTAATCTAATTAAAGATAAAGACGATCTTAAGAAAAAGAACGATAAGCTAGCCGATAAGCTTAAGGAAGATACGGAATTCCTTAACCTAGCTATTAAAGATACGTTTAAACGATATAGTAAGTATTTTAAGACTAATTATAATCTTCGCAATAAGAATTATAATTTCAATATATTTTTAAAAGTAAAGAGATTCTTAAAGGATATGCTTAAAAACTAGCTAAAAACATAGTAAAACGAGCATAATAACCTTAAACGATAAAATAAAATAATTCGTATTAAAGGAGTTTTTATTAATAATACTATAATAAAAGATTATACTAATATTAAAGATAAAGTTTTTAAAGCTATTAAGAAGCTTAATAACTTAAATAAACTAGTTCCGTAAAAAGAATTAAGATCTACTAAGGAATTAGTAAACGAGGTAAAAACTTAACGAGCTTAGGAATAATAAGGCTATTTCTTAGTAAAAAGAACTTACTTATATAAAATAATAATTCTCGAAGTATAAAAATAACCCTTTTATTAAAATTAAGAGGATATCGCCTTAACGTATTAGTAAATTACGGTGCGATAAGTAACTATATTTCCTTTATAATAGTAAATCGTTTAAAATTATATTATAGAAGAAAAGATAAGCTTTATATACTTCGTTTAATAAAAGAATTACCTTTTAAGTATAATAATAATAAGATTATGCTAAAAACTAATCCTCTTATATATACGATTAAGATTTATAACTTTAAAGATTCCTTTAATATCTTAGCTATTAGCTATAATATTATATTAAGACTACCCTTTTTATAGAAATATAATCTTATTAAAATTAAGATAAAGGCCTTTTAAGGTTTAAAGACAATACCTTAAATATTCCTCTTTATAGTTTAATTAAGAATAACCTTAAAAGAAAACCCTAAAATAATTTAAATATAGCAATACCTAATAATAACTATATAAAGAAAAGTAATAATAAGGATAACAAAGCTTCTTATATATTATAAAGTAAGTAGAGGCTAGTATATAAGTGCCGTCCGTAGTATTATAATAATAAGCTATAAAAAGCCTGCTTATATATAGCAGGTCCGTGTCTATATATACAAACCCGGCTATCCTTATATAATAAGGCTTAAGCTATAGCCTAAGTCTTTATAACCTTATAAGTTAAAAACTTTAATATAATACCTCCGCTCCCTATACCGCGCTATATAGTTCGGAGCTATTATAAGGGGCTACTAGCTATTATAAAGCGCTGCTTAGTCCGCGGCCTAGTAAGCGCTAGACTTATATTATAATAAGTAGGGCCGTTTAATAGTAAGTTTAATAGCCTTACCTACCGCCGCCGCCTGCCCTTAATCGGGCGGCTACTTATTAAGAGGCCCGTCCGCTTATTAAGCAAGCACCTTATCCGCCTTAAATAGCCTAGCGGCGTATTAAGCGGCCTAGGTATTCCGCGCCTTAAGTTAAGGACTAAAAAGTATAAATACCCCGTCCCTTTACCTTTAACCCTCCTTTCCTTCCTTCTCCTTCTAAACTAATAATAACTATAGTAGTAGTAGTAGTAATAATAGCAGTAGTAATAGTAATAGTAATAGCAATAGCAACACTATAAGTATCGCCCTCCGGTATATAAAGTAAATACCTTTAAGCTAACCCTTATAAAAACAATATATTATTTATATTATCGGTGCTTATATTAAAGCTCCTTAATAACCTTAAGCTTAAGTACCGCACTTATGCCGCTACCGCCGCCTATATTACCGCCGCCTCCTTAGCTATGCTTATACTTATAATACCCCTATAAGTAACTATACTATCGCCGGCCCCCGCGACTTTACCCCTTAATAGCCCCCTTACTACCCTTAAGACCGCTAAGTTAAGTATTATAAGTCCGCTCCCTTAAGTACGCTATCCTTATACTAACTTATAACTTAGTATAAACGGTAAGTATTACTTAACGCCGCCTATAATAAGTCTTATATACGCTACTTATCGGGCGGCTACGCTTACTATAAGTAAGCGGGTCGCTTTAGCGGTAGCTACTTCGCTTATACTTATACCGGCCGCGCTTATAAGGCGGCTTTAGCCGTCTTTATTACCGCTAAGATAGCTTAAAAGGCCGACCTTAGTAGTAAGGCGGTTAAAGCATAATTAAAAGCCGCCGCCGCCGCTTACTATTACCTATACTCGCTTAAGCGGATAGGCTATATACTTAAGTAAGTCCCCCCCCTCCTTTTCTTCCTCCTTCCTTACTACGCTTACTATAATAACTAGCGCTAACTATCTTTAGTTAAGAATACCGCCTTTATAGCGCTATCGGCGGTGCCTTTATCCGTCCCCGCTACCCCTATCTTAGCTATCCGCACTACTTATAGTAGCACCGCCGCCGGCCTTATCGTGCCCGCCGCCGCCGCCGCCCCTTTTAACCTCTTCGCCGCCGCCGCCGCTTAGATATTTAAGCTAAAGGGCCGTCTCCGCGCTTTAAAGGCCGCCGCTACCGCCCTTAAGGAGGAGGGAGAGGAGGAGGAGGGGGAGGATAAAGACGACGATAAGGAAAAGACTAAAGATAAAGATAAGTAGTATAGGCCTTAATCGCTTAAGCTAAGCGGCCTTAAATATAACTCCTTTTTCCCTTCCGCTTTATAAAACGCTATATATAATAAAAAAGCTAAGGTTACTTTTTATTTTTACTTAAGGGGGAGCTATTAATTGCTAGGCCTATCGTTTTTATTTACTAGCTTATAAAGGGCTTTAAACTTATTAAAGGCGTTAGCGCTTATAAGCTTTTATATAGGCTTTTAAGTTAAGTCTAAGTAGCTATACTACTTAACGAGCACCTTTTACCGCTTACCCTTACTTACTTTCTTTTAATAAGCTGCCCTTACCTCCTTAATTATAAATTCCTCTTCCCCTTTAACTAAGATTACGGGGGGCTAAAGGTTTATAACCGCTTAACTAAGTAAAAGGTCTTAAGCTACTTAATATAATAAGTCTATATTAATCTTATTATATATCCTTAAAGATAACCTTTTAAACTTTATAACTTATAAGCTAATAACTTTTTATATTATAAACTTCGTATATAGCTAGTTAAGCTTTTTCTTTAAGCGGCCGGATTAGTAGTTATAAAGGTTTAACTAAACTTTATCCCTTAGTCCGAAACTCTTTATTAAAGACCTAGACTTATTAGTATACCGCTCTTAATCTTACGTAGCCGCCGCTATCGCTAATTAGTAATAGTCCGTAGTCTCCTTAAGTTTTTAAACGAAGCGAGTAGCTTAAGCTTTTAGCGAGGCGGCTTAGTGCTCTTCTGCTATTATATCCGCTGCTTAAGGTATTAAGGAGGGGGGTTTAAAGCTATATAATGCGAAGAAAGGAGTTATATTAATAGATACTTAAGGCCTACTATTTAAAGTAAGCTATACGGCTAAGAGCTAATAGTCTTAGTTTACTTAGTTCCGGGCTACTACGGCCTATAAGTAGGCCTATACCTCTTAATTAACGCGTTCCGGGCCCTTATTAGTTTATAAGTAATATATAAAGCTAAGTAGCTAAGTAACTTAAAGTAGCTTATAAAAGTGCTATTAAAAGCGCCTTATTTAGTTAAAGCCCTTATCGCTTATAATTAAGGTAGGCTAGTTATATATCCGCGCTTAGTATTAAAGGAAACGTTTTATATATACTTCCGCTTTTATAAAGGGTATTAGCTTAAGCACTACTTCCTTATTAAGGCGGTCCTTAATAACCTATATATAGCGATTCCCCCTTAATATAAGCGGAAGGTTTATTATAAAATCTATTTAAATATATATTTAAAACTAGTTTAAGATTAATAGCTACTTTAAGAGCCTCTTATAAAGCGCCCGCTAAATCTTTATATAGCTATAGATATTATAGTTATAGAGGAAGCGGCGTATATAGTGCTATATAAAGGGCTAATAAAAGTCCTTTATAAGCCTTACTACTATGCTTTATCGGCCGGGGTAGCCGACGATATTAAAGTTATAAATTAGCTATACTAGCTTCCCTTAAAGCTCGTTCCTTAGCTTATCCTTTAGCGGGGCGTTCCTCTTATCGGCTTTCGTTATATAGGAGGCGCTCGGCACCTATAACCTACCCCTTTAGCGGAGGTGCCCTCTTAAGTTAATATAGCAGTCCGCTACCTATACCTTTAATCGTAGCTTTAGATTTAAGGAACGCGCGCCGGATTTTACGGCGCGCCGCACGCTCTTATATATACGGTCTTAAGAAGCTAGCCTATCTTAAAGACGCTAAAGGCCCTTATCTTAAAAGATCCTCGCTACTTAAGCACTTAGGCCTACTTAGTCCCCCGAACCTAGCGCTTAAAGAGGCGTTAGTATAAAGGGCGGGATACTTACTTTTAATATAGCGGGCGGGTTTACTTTATTAAATAAGGGGGTCGAAGGTTCCTTAATAAGGGAGACCTTAATATATATACGCAACGCCGCTTACGGAATAAGCTATAAATCCCGCGCCTTAATATCCGCGTTTATAGTATAGTCTTAATCCTGCTAAGAAAGCACGTTTAGGACGGCGGAGTCTTAACCCGGCCTATACTTAATCTAAAGGTTAAAGCGGGATAAGTACTTAGCTTAATAGGCCTACCGCTTAAAGAAGTACTAGTAGGTTATAAAATACTTAAGGTTTTAGTAGTCTATAAGGACTTCGAAGCTTTTATAACTACGGAGCTCCGCTTACTATTGCTTAAAATAGCTAATAATAGCGAGTATCTTTTTATTATAAATAGCATAGTTCCTTTCCGCTAAAGTTAGCTTCTTTAAGTAAAAGGCTATAAGCTGCTTCCGCCCCTTTACCTCTTATAAGAGCGTGCTCTTAAGCGCTTAGCCGCTATAGTCCGCTTTTATTATAGTAGTGCGGTTAAAATCCTATTAAAGTAGCACCGGGGCCTGCGAAAATAGGTCCTTAAGTATACGGAACGCACCTTCTTATATAGGTCCTTAATAAAAGGCTACCTTTTTCCCTATAATCTCGTTTAATAGTATAACGATTTTAAAAAACCTACGGATAAATATATAGTAGTAATTAGCGAAGCTTAAAAAGCTTTATACGCTAGTTTGCGTTATTAAGGCATCTTAGTCTTAAATTGCCTATATCTTAACGGGGTCCGCTTAAATACCCGCGCCGGTATAAATTATAAACTTAAGGTACTTTATACGCTTAACCCTAAACTTATACTTATTTAGATTAAGGTATAACCTATATAGGTAAAGGCGGTTTAAGACCCTCCGCACTTTTTATATATAGTCCTCGTGCGAGCCGCTACTATAAATAAGAATATTATCGATATAAGCGGAGGCTAACTTATCGAGGAAGTCGCGAAGGACGTTATTAATATAATGTTAAAAGGTAGCCGGGGCTTTAGTAAGACTAAAAGGGGTTACTAGCTACTTAAATAAGCTATAATAGGTATAAAAAGCCGTCTTTTACTCCTTACCTTCTGCAATCCGCACTTTATAGAACGCCTATATAACGTTAAGCTTAGTAAACTACTTCGCCTTTAATAAGTTACGGAGCGTATTAAAAATTAAGGGGAGCGGGTTATAGTCTAGCCGCGTAATTACGTTAAAGGCTTAATAGTTATAGTAAAAGCGGATTCCGCCTTTTAGTTTCCGGATAAAAAGTACTAAGGCACCTACCTTAAAGCTGCTTACCTAAATAAACCCCTTATCTAAAAGGTCCCGAAAGGTCTTCTTAAGTACTAATAACTCGGCTTAGGATATGCTATATAGCGGCTTAAAAAGCGCGGGGAACTCCCTTCCTTACTTATCCGTGCGGATAAGGATCTTATAGTTAACTCTTAGCTTATAAAAGTTAAGCTTATCCGCCTTATGCTTTATAAAAAGCGGCAATAAGTCGTAAAAGCGCTAAAAGATTACCTTCCGTAAGTCCGTAGGCGATTTTAGCGTTTTAGTCTTTAAGGCCTTATCGATATTTATAAGGCTTATAGCGTAAATCGCCGTATTAGCGGCGGCCCTGCCTTTTTAGCGTACGAGCCGTTTAATTATACCTATAAAGACTAAAGCGAGCACCTTAATAGCGTTAGCTAGCCTTAATATAGCCCTTATCTCCTTAAAGGCGCCGTTAATATAGCGTAGTTATATCTTTACTAAGCCGAACTATAGCTTTTTTTAATACGGAACTAAAAAGGACTATATATATATAAGCTAAGGCTTCCTTAAGATTAAAGAGAATTTAAGCTTTAAGATTACGTATACTATAATAAGCCTTAAGCAGCCGGCTACTTTTATAGCTAGCTAAGTAATGCTTTTAATCTCCGCACCCTTTATTACGCTTAAAGCGCTCTTTACTTAGCGCGGGGTAATCCTCTTAATAAGCACTCGTATTTAATATATAAACGCCTTATTTACTACGGCATAGTATTAGTATCCCTTATCTATAAAAGCGGTAAGAGATTCGGACTAATTAAGCATAACCTATATTAAAGTAAGATCCTTTTTTATACAGGCTACTAGCTCTTACTTTACTTATACTAACGACTACGGCTCCGGGGCCCGTCTTTACCTTAAAGCTATTCTTTTCCCTCCGCCTTATAAAGGGCGGGGTCCTTATTATTTAAGGCAAGCTAAGGTAGTATATCGACCGCTATAAAGCGGATTCCTATAAAAGGACGCTTCGCCGGCTTATATAAGCACTTTATAGCGAATTAAGAGCCCGCTCCGTAGTATAAGTATCGGCCGTTAGTATATCGTTTTTAGATCTCGTTGCTAAAGACTTATTAAGCCCGCTGCTAAGAGGACTAGCCCGCTAGCATAAAAAAGGTTATAGATGCCTTCTTTAAGCGTTTCGCGCGGTTAGACCTTATCGCGGTTATAAGGGTATCGCTATTAACGTTAATAGTAAGCGCGTCTTATAAAAGGGGGGTAACCCCGTCCCCGCTATATAAAGTGCGCTTTTATAACTTTTAAAAGCAAGGCGTCTGTTTATAACCTTAAGCTACTTTTATAAGGCGGCTAACGTACTCGCCGTATATAAACGGTATAATAATAAGGATAAGCAGCTTATAAAGTGCTAAGGTAATTAAGTTCTATAGCTATATTAGCTTCGCGCTATTTTCTTATATTATAATACCCGCCGCTTAAAAGAGGGTTTCCTCGAACTTAAGGAGGAACTCCTTAAAAGACTATCCGTCCCTTTATTTAAGGGTGCGTAGCCTATCCTACGCTTTTTCTTATTCCTATATATTGCTAAACGCGTAAATAAGGTGCTAGAAAAAGTCTTAAGGGTCCCGGGAGCTATTATACCCCCCTTTTTCTTAAAAGCCCGCGATCCTCCGTATTTAAGGCTCCGGTAGCGTATATAAGAGCGCGTACTAAATAGCGCTCCGGCCGCTATTAAGGCCGCATTCCTCGTTAGTATAGTATTTTACTTTTAGCCGGCTAAGGAAAAAGTAAAAGCTTTTTAGCTTCCTATCTTATATTAGCTATAAGAGCGGCTTCCGTACTATATTAATTATAGGCGCCGTTCTTAGCGCGGCTAATACTATAGGGGTTAAAATAGGCTTTATAGTCGGCCCCTTTAATATAGCGAGGAAGTTATCCTTTTAGCCGGCCGACGCACCCTTTAACGCCTTTAAGGCGTTCCGTAACGACTTTATAATAGCGTCGTCCCGCTCCGCTTAAGGCGGAGCTCCCGCTATTATACTATTAAACGAGTTTATAATTAATAGCTTATACTATTATAAAGTAGGCAAAGGCTAGTATATAAGTGCCGTCTATAGTATTATAATAATAAGCTATAAAGAGCCTGCTTATATACGGCGGATCTGTGTTTATATATACAGACCCGGCCCTCCTTACGTAATAAAGCTTAAGCTATAGCTTAAGTCCTTATAACCTTATAAGTTAAAGACTTTAACATTATATAAATATTATTAAGGGCTTATATATACTTAGTTTAGTAGCACGTAGCTAAATAATTATTTATTTAAAGCTAAAAAGGGAAGGGGGAAATCTTTATTTAGGCTATATAGCTTCGTACTTTATAAAGGTCGCTTAAGTAGCTTATACTTAAGTTAAGTTTAAGTCGAACTTAAGCTAAGTTTAGGTAAAGCCTTATACGACTTTAGCTATACGTTAGCCCGACTTTAAGTTATTTACTATAATATAACTATAGCTCTTTTTATAGTATAGTTTATAATACTATCCTCTTTTTTAGCCGTCGCGCACCGGGGTATATAATATTAGCGCCCCACCCCTTACTCCGCGCTTAATATTAATTAGTATAGTCGTTTTTATTATACTTATAATTATATACTAACGCCTCCCCTTTAAATAACGTTATATTAAAGCGTTAAATACGTTGTATGCTTACCTATCCGCGCCGCTATGTTATTCTTAATAGCGCTAAAGCGGTATAATATATCTCCTCCGCTTACTATTAATATTAATGCTTAAGGTATATCTTATCTTCCCGCTGCTTATAGTTCTTAAGTATAAATACCTTTCCTCCTTCCTTCTCCTTCTTTTCTCTCTTTTCCTTTTTTAATTATTAATTTACTTACGCGCGCGCGCCCTCTTATAAAGCTTTACCGCGCCGCGTCTTAATATATTTACTATAACCCCCCGCGCTTTATCTCCCGCTATATTATAAGCGTTTACCCGTCTAGCGCCTTTTAATACGCTTAGTAACTATATACTACCGCCTTTATATTAATCTTTACGCCCGCTGCCGTCGCTTAGTAAGCGGAGCGTTATATATAGTATTATTATACGGCGCCCCCTTTACCTTATATATATTAGATATATAGCGTCTTTTAATACAGATACTTAGTATAAAGCTTATTAAAATTAAGCCTCGCCTTATACCTATAATTATTTTACTTATACTTATACTAGCTTATACTATTTACCTATATATCTTTATTCTTAGACTATATATAATATAATGCTAATACGATATTAGTATACTAGCAATATAATTGCCGCGACAAACGCGCTTTAAGACTATACGTCTTAAAAAACGTTTAAGGATTACTATACTAACCTATATATACGTTTTCCGATCCTTAATAAACGCTAGTTTAAGGGATATTACTAACAATTACTATAATATATAAAGTTAGCTTATACTATTACTATAGCGTGCTAAGCTTAGATATACCTTAATATTTAAGGTTAATTTATTAGTATTAGCGGGTAGTAAGTAGTTTACTTTAATTAAGTTATAGTTTCCTATATATTTTATTTATATCTACTTTATATCTTATTATATCTTATTATATCCCTTATTTATCTTATCGTTATCTATATTTAGTGCGTGCTTATAGCGTATCCTCCTTATACTTATCGTTTAAAATCGTCTTAACGTTTACTTAGCGTAGCCTAAAACTCTTTTTTATTTTTCTTAGTTTTCCTCCTTTTTTCTGCTACTTCCTTTATCTTATCTCTTACTCTTTAGCTTAGCTTATTATCGTCCTTCTACCTCGCTTTTATCGTTTTTTATTACGTTACTATATCGTCTTTTAAATTCCTTTAAAGCAATTATATCTTAAAAGTCGCTAATTAGCTACTATATTAAATTAATATACTTATACTACTTTACTAAAACTTAGCACTATCTCTCCCTTTTAATCTATCTTTACTAAGCTTACTTAATCTTCTTTATAATATACTTTAGTTTATTATCTTTCTTAATTACTAATAGTAGCTAATAATCGTTAACTACTTAGCTAAGTAAAAGGTTATCTACTATATAGCGGAGGAACTTTATATATAGTCTTTTATATACCCTCCTTAATATATTAAGTTTTATTATATATAAGCTAACTACTTTTATTATAGTATACTTTTTATATAGCTAATTAAGCTTTTAGTAAGGCTTATTTATAGTATATTTCCTTATATTTAGCTATACGTTATTACTTACTTAAAGTCTTTTTACCGGCGTATATAACTAGTTTACTATCTCCTCTTATCTTACTTATAACGCGGCGATCGCTATTTAAAGGAAGTTAGCAACCTCCTTTATCTTTTATATAAGGCTTTATATACCCTTTACGTTTAATATAAGCGGTCCCTCTTCTTATATAATTTTAATCGGCTTAATATTATACCTATATATAGTAAAAAAGTGGCTTATATTTATTATTATTACTACTTAATTATTAAGCGCCGCTTAAGTATAGGATAGCTATGCCCCTTAGTTATCTTACTTATAGTAAATATATATATTAAGGTATACTTATACCTTTTAGTTTACGCGCTTTATTACCTTATTAGTTTATAAGTAATAAGCTAAACTTAGTTTTCTTTAAACCTTAGTTTATTAATAGAATTCCTTTTAAAATTGCTTTATTTAGTTTGTCTTTTTATTTAAGATAATAGACTTTAGTATTTTATAAAAGCAAAAGTAAGATTATAAGAACTTAATAGTATATACTATTACTCTTATTATTAATATCGCTTTTAAAGTTATCGCTTTTATTAGCTTATCCGTTATTACTTAAAGGTTTTAAGAGCCCTAAGTCCTTATTAGCGGTAAGTCGACTATAAAGTCTATCGTTAAGTATATAAACGGCTATATAGGGGGCGTTAATAGTTAAAAAAGCCCTTTTTAAAGTTACTTTTAAATATACCCCTTACTACACGGCTTATAGTTCGCAATAAGCTAGCGCACTATCGATAACTAGCCCGGCTAAAAAAACTCTTAAGCTAGTATTATAAGCGTCCCCTCGCGCTTTAAGTATCTTATAACTATTAAGTTATATATCCGCTAAGCGATTAATACTTAAAGCTTATTTAGCTTTTCGTCCTCTCTTTCTTTAAAGTATTAAGCCTTACTTAATACTTAAAGCCGGTCTTTAAAATAAAGGCGCCCCTTTATATTAATTATATACTTACTTACTTAGACTTTTAATTACTATTTTAAGGCGAGTATTTAATCGCTATTTTATATTACTTAAAATACTACTTAGTACTCCTTATCCTTTTATAATATTACTATCTACCGCTTTTATATCCCTTACTTATTAAATATATAGGCCGGTTATACGTATTCCTTAAGTATATCTTAGCTTAAGTTTAAGTTAAGTTTTAGCTAAACTCCGCCTTTATTCGCCCCGCCTTTATCTTAAGGTATAAGGTCGTTTACTTTACTTATATAAGTAATTAACCTTATATTCTCTTCCTTTACTTATATTATCGCGATAGTACGCTCTTTTTATACTAATTATTATAAGAGGTTTATATACTTACCGCTAAGGAGGACTTAACGTCCCGTTAATCGTGCGCTATTTAAGATTATTTATACTACGCGTCTTATTTCCTTTTCGTTAAATACCCCTTTTAGCTTATCTTAATTATAACGCGATAAAGCATTAAGTACTACCGCTAACCTCCTTAAGCGGTACTTTAATATAAAGTTATATAAAGTAAGCTTTATTGCTTATTTACTTTACCTCTCGTTTAACTTTCTTTTTATTATAAAGTACTTTAAATTCTTATAATCTATTAGCACTATAAACGCTAGTATATTATATAACTTTACCCCTTAAAAGTCTAAGTATTATATAATTATAAGTAACTCCTTATTATAAATTAAGTAGTTATACTCCGCTATATTAAGTTATTTTAAGAAGAAACTTACTAAGTATTATATCTTATTTAGTCTTACTTATATTAATATACCGCTTATTATATATTTAAAGTAGTTTGTTTATAAGTACGTTTCCCTTTTAAGGTTATATAGCTATAGTATTAACGCGTTATAAAATACCTTTAAGATAAACTTAAACGCGGCTTAGTACTTATTGTTTTATAAGAACGTTACGTTATTTTTATAAAGGCCGTTTAAGAACTATAAGGCCTTGGTATTAAGCGGGATAAAGGCATAGTAGTAATTTACGAACTTAAAGAAGCTTTAAACGCCCTTTATATTCCTTAGCGCTTACTATATTTAAATAGCCTTAATCTTCTTTAAGTTATACTAAACCTTACCCTTAGCTTATATAATAAAGCTTAAGTACTTTACTTTTTTTATTATAAAGTTATATTTTTATAGGTTAAGTATAAGGCCTACTTTTAATAACTTTTTAAGTACTTTCGCTACTTTATCTTAATAGTCGTAAAGTAACCTTAATAAGAAAATTAAAACGTTATTTATATATACTATAACGAACTTATTAAGGTCGTTTTTAGCACTTAGTTAATATAGCGTTAAAAGGTAGCTCGCGTTCTTATAAGGCTAAATAAGCATACTTATTACTAAAATAGTTTAAACCTCGTTTAAAAAGCTATCTTAAACTTATAGCCCTTTATAATTTTAATCTTATAAAACGCTATAATAATATTAAGTTTCGTAAACTAATATACTTTTATTAATATCCTTAGCGTTTTTATAATTAATAGTAGCGTATATTAATCCCTCTTTATAATTATATTTAAGGCTTAGTAATTATAGTAAAAGTATAAGCGGCTATTAGCCTTTTTTATAAATAATACTACCGCCGCGGCTAATAAACTACTTAAGTAGATAACGTTTGCTTTTAATAGCTTATTTAAAGTCTTTTAAAGGATAAGAAGTTTTTCTTTTAATATATTATAAAGGGGCCTTTATAATAGTAGCGGCTCCTTACTATCCTTATATAAAGTAAAATAGATCTTATAGTTTATACTTAGTTAAAATAGGGGTTACTTAAGTGCTTTTATAAGTATAAAAAAGTCTAAATAAGCTTATAGTGCTTAAGCTAGGATATAGTCTGCCGGGTTAACTAGTATTTTTAGCTAAAGGGCCCTCTTTATATTCTTTATCGTAATTGCCTTTATTTAAAGCGCTTATTATTGCCCTTAGTTATCCTTTTAAGCCTTTTCTTATCGGTACTCCGCCGCGAAGATAAAGGCGCTTATTAGCTTCGCTTTTTAAATATTCGCGATCTTCGCGGCTTCTTTTAATTTTTAAAGGCCGATTTAAATCCCCACTTTACTATACTAAATCTAATCCCCCTTAGCATTATAAACTACCTCGTTTTTTCTTATCTACGGTCTTCTTAAGAATATATTATTACTTAACTTTAGTACTATATAAGCGAATATTTATTTTAAGTGCTTATTAATCTTTATCCTTAATACTACGATCCCCTTTATTTAAAGCATTAATACGTCCTTTAAAAAAAGGTTATAGTAGCCTCCTTATCTTATCTATAAAGGCTATTTATAGCCTTATCGCTACCCCCTTACTTATTATAATATAGTAGTTATAGCTTATATTTATAAGTATATTAAGCCCCTTTTTCTTATTAATACTAACCTTAAGTAGTACTAAGTTTAGCGTAAGGTGCTTTTTTATTAACCTTTAAGCTATTTACTATTTCTTTTTCTCCTTTAGCGCCTAACTTTATACTAAGGTTCCTCTTTTTCTAAATTAAAATATACTTTAGTTACCTCCTTAATTATAGCTATAGCTACTTATAAAGTTCTTTCTTTCTTCTTTTTATAAAAGCAGGCAATATACCTTATTACCTTATAAGCGAAATACTTCTATATATTAAGCTAGCTTTATCCTCTTCCCGGCTAGGTTATAGCGTTAATTCTGCTTATTAAGGTATCGCCCTTTAAGTCTTTTTAGTCTTAAGTCGCCCTTCTTATTGCCTTTTTCTAGCCTTAAAATAGCTACTTAGTTTACTAAACTCTCTTTAGCTTTACCGCAATCTACGCTCTTTAATTAATATACGCTAAAAAGCTTAAAGTTAAAAAGTCGATTATTATAAGTGCCTCTTTAAGGCGAAGGCCAAAGGCGCTTTTAAAGAATATAATCTATATATAGTATAGCTATAACCCCCCTCCCGCTTTAAAGAGCCTTTACTTAAACTTAAAGAGGAATGCCGCAAACGTTTAGTTCTTTCCTTATTTAATTATACGGATAGCCGCTACCGCCCGCGATTAAATATCGATATTAAGGTAAATCGAATTAAGGTATTTAAGGAATTCTTACTAATTATAACCTTAATCTATACTAGTACTATAATAAATCGCTATAGTTTACTATAGCCTTATATTTAAGTAGTTATAAATTAAGTAGAAAACCTCCTTTAAGCTTAAGAAGAAGTTTTAGTTAATCTTATACTTTTTTTATATATATTATACTTTAAGCGTAAAGTATCGCTACTAGCTATTAAATTTCCTTAGCGCTAAGAGTAGCTTTTATTAGTCTTTTTTCTTTATTACTTCTTTCTTTATCGCGGGCGTTATAGCCCTTATTATTATATTATTAAGTAGTATTAAACTACTAATTAATAAGCCGGCCCCTCTTTATATATACGTCCTTACTATCTCTTTTAGCTTTTATATTAAAGCCTTAAACTAGCTTATTAGCTATTAAATTTATTACTAGCTTACTTAAACTTAGTAGCTTATTTTAATAGCCCTTACTTATAGTAAAAAGATCGCTTATTCGACCTTTATTTAAATATCGGCCTCTCTTAGCCCTCTTTTATAGCCCCCTTAAGCATAGCCCCCTTATACTAAGTAAGCCTCTTACTTACGCTATATTATAGTTAGTAAGTCTTTTTTTAAGTTTTATAACCTTATTTAAAAGGAGCTTTAAATATATTAAAGGCCTATATATACTTAGTTTAATAGTATATAATAAAACAGTTATTTATTTAAAGCTAAAAAGAGAAAGGGGAAATCTTTATTTAGGTTATATAGCTTCGTACTTTATATAGGTCGCTTAAGTAGCCTATACTTAGGTTAAGTTTAGGTTAAACTTAGGCTAAGTTTAAGTAAAGTCTTATACGACTTTAGCTATACGTTAGCCCGACTCCGGGTTATTCGCTATAGTATAACTATAGCTCTTCTTATAGTATAGGCCGTAATAAATATAAATATTATAATAGATATCGTAGCGAAAAACGATAAGATAATTAGTACGATTAAAAATAAAGTAACTATAATTAGTATAATGCTAGCGAAAATAACGCCGAACTTTAGTAAAGAGACTAAAAGCTTAAGAGATAATTATAAAGCTACTTATAATTTATTAAAAGAAAATCTATTAAATACCTTAAAGGATATTAAGTAGTAATACCTTAAGTAAAAAGATAAGATTAAAAAGAAACGAAATAAGAGAAAGATTAAAAATAGGATATATAAGAATAGCTTATAGTATTTAGAAGGTATTATTAGTTTAAAATACCTTAAAGAGCGAATATAGTATATAAGATATTCGGAAGGTATTATTAACTTAAAATACCTTTAGGATCGTTATTTAAAAATACTTAGAAATATACTAAAGAGATATTTCGATATATTTACGCCGCTACCTAAAGATAAATTACCGCTATAAAGTAGTTAAGATTACGAAATTAAGTTAAAAGAAGGCTTTAAGACTAGATTCTATAAGATATATAACTTAAATAAGAAGTATTTAAAGTTATTAAAAGAATATGTCGATAAAAACCGACGAAAAAGTTATATTAAACAGTTTAAATTAAAATATAAAGCTCCTATACTATTTACTTTAAAAAAAGCAAAGATAAAGAAAAAACTTAACTTTATATTAATTTTAAAGAGATAAATAACAATACGATAAAGAACTAAACTCTATTACCACTTATAAGTAAAATAAGAGATAGATTAGCTAATAAGCAGTAGTATACTAAGGTTAACCTTAAATCTACTTATAACTAAATACGTATTAAAAAAAGAGATAAATTTAAAATAGCCTTTAAAACGCGATACGGACTTTATAAATTTTTAGTTATGCTTTTAGGGTTAATTAATAAATTAGCAACCTTTTAAAGGAGAATTAATAGAATATTAAATTCTTATTTAGACTAATTTTATCTAGCCTATCTAAATAATGTTAATATATACTTTAATATACTAAAGTAATACTATAAAGAAGTCGATATAGTACTAAAAGCGTTAAAAAAGGCTAGCTTATATATTTTACTAAAGAAATATAGCTTTTATATATAAGAAGTAAAATTCTTAAGGCATATAATTACTTCTATATATATAAAAATAGACCCTTAAAAGATTTCTATAATTAAAGATTAGCTAATTCCTATAAATATTAAGGAAATCTAAAGCTTTATAGGATTTATAAATTATTATAAGAAGTTTATATTAGACCTTTTTAAGATAATTCTACTAATATTATCGGCATTAAAAAAAGCTAAAACGGACCTTTTTAAGTAGAACTTAAAAGTAGATAAAGCTTTTAAAAAAATTAAAGGATTACTTATTAAAAACCCTATTTTAAATACCTATTATATAAAAAAGCTATTAAAGTTAAAAACGGATACTTTTAATTTTGCATTAAGCGCGCAATAAAGCTAGTATAATAAAAACAATATTCTTCAACCTATAGCGTTTTATATTCGAAGAAGCTAGTAAGTATAAAGATTTATTACTTAATTTACGATAAAGAATTCTTAGCTATTATATACGCTTTTAAAGAATTTCGGCATTATATTTAAAGGAATAAACATAAACTTAAGGTTTATACGGATTATAAAAATATTCGTTATTTTGCTACGATATAGCAGTTAAATACTAAGTAAATAAGATAGGCTAAATTCCTTTTAGAATTTAATTATAAGATTATTTATAAGAAAGGTTTTTAGAATAACCGAGCTAATATAATAAGCCGATAACTAGACCTTAATAATAAAAAAGAGCCTTATAAAGAGACCTTATTATTTCTAAATAATAATAATAATTTAGAGTTCAAGATATTATATATACTATTTTACATATAAGGAGATCTTACTACTTTAAAATTACTTAAGAATTCTTATAAAAACTTAGATAAGAAAAATATAAGAATCTTAAGTAAGAGGGAAAAATAGCGTTTTATATAAATAAACTATTCCTAACCTTAAAGACTAAGAAAATAGTTATAATAGATTTTTATTCGTACCCTTTATATAGACATTAAGGTATTACGAAAACATATAATAAGATTAAAAACTATTATAATACCTATAACCTTTATAAGAAAATCTAAGGAGTTATTAAGTTATATGAAGTATATAATAAAAGCAAGGCTATATAATATAAGCTTTATAATAACTTAATTCCTCTAAAAGTTCCTTTAAGACCTTAAGACTTTATAGCCTTAGACTTTATTACGAAATTACTAAAGTTTATAGATCTTACGACTAGTATAAAATACGATTTTCTTTTAGTTATAGTTAATCGTTTTATAAAGTATAGCTATTTTATTTTCACGTATAAAGCTATAGACTTAAAAAAGTTATCTTATACTTTTTTAAGAAATATTATAGCTAATTAAGGACTTCTAAGTTTGATTATTTTAGATAAGAATTAAAACTTTATTTCGAATTTTTAATAAGGTTTAACGCAAGCCTTAAGTATAGAGCATAAATTGTCTACTCCTTTTTACCTTATTATTAACGGAATAATAAAACGAATAAATTAAACGCTTAAGTAATACTTTAAAAGCTATATAAATTATTCAAAAGATAATTAGGTTTTTAAATTGCTTATAGTATAGTTAGTATATAATACCTTTTATTTTAAGCCTATTAAGAATACTCCGGTATTTACGAGTTATAGCTTTACCCTTAAAGCCTATAGGTCTTCTTTACTTAAAAAAGTTATAGCTAAAAAAGATATATTAAACTTTAAGCAGTTAATTAGCATATATAGCTTTATAAAATTAAAATTAGAATATATTGCTAAAAAGATATCGTATTATTACGATAAGAGATAGTCTTTAAAACCTTTTTTATTTAAAGGAGATAAAGTATATCTTTTAATAAGGAATCTTAAAATTAAAAAACTTAATAAGTCTTTATATTATAAAAAGATAAGACCTTTTAAAGTTATAGAGAAAATAAAAAAGGTTAATTATAAGTTAGAACTTTTAATTAATTTACTTATATACCTTATTTTTTATATATCTTTACTAAAGCTAACTTTATAAAAAGCTAAGGTAGCTAAAAAGTTAGACTTAAAAAAGGTTAAAGAGAGTAAATATATAGTAAAAGCTATACTTACTAAGAAGATAGAAAATTAAGAATACTTTTATTTAGTAAAGTAAAAGAACTATCTTAGTTCGGATAATACTTAAGAACCTATAAAGCACTTAAGAAATGCTTTAAGAAACGTTAAGGATTTTAATCGATAAAACCCTTAAGAGGAAGTATTAGCTTCTTTAAGCTAGGATTTCTTTACTATCTTAAATAATAAAGGTAAAAGGAAATCTAAATAAGATTTTTCTTTAGAAAAGATCTATAAAGATAAAAGATTAGGATTTTCTTTAAAGATTTCTTATAGTTACTCTTTTTAAAGTAAGATTTCTTTAATTATTATAAATAGTTTTCAAAAGGTTAAGAGTATTATAAGCTTTACTATAAAAAGAGCTATAGTTATGTTATAGTAAATAACCTAAAGTTAAGCTAATATATAGCTAAAGGTATATAAAACTCTACTTAAACTCGGCTTAAGTTTAACCTAAACTTAACCTAAGTATAGGCTACTTAAGCGACCCCTATAAAGTATAAAGCTATATAGCTTAAATAGAGATTTCCCCCTTCCCTTTTTAGCTTTAAATAAATAGTTATTGAACTATATGCTACTAAACTAAGTATATATAGGCCCTTAATATATTTAAAGCTCCTTTTAAACGAGGTTATATAACTTAAGAAAATACTCGCTAATTACGATATAGCGTAAGTAAGAAGCCTACTTAGCATAAGGGGGCTATACTTAAGGGGCTTAGGAAGGAGGGCTAAGAAAGGCCGATATTTAAATAAGGGTTAAATAATCAATCCTCTCGCTATAAGTAAGGGCCGTTAAAACAAGCTATTAAGTTTAAGTAAGCTAGTAGTAGATTTAATAGCTAATAAGCTAGCCTAAGGCCTTAATATAAAAGCTAAAAAAGATAGTAAGGATATATATATAAAGAGGGGCTAGCTTATAAATTAGTAGTTTAATACTACCTTATAATATAATAGCGGGGGCCGTAACGCCCGCAATAAAGAAAGAAGTTACGAAGAAAGAAGACTAGCGGAAGCTACTCCCGGCGCTAAGGAAATTCGATAGCTAGTAGCGCTACTTTACGCTTTAAGCATAATATATATAAGAAAAGTGCGAGATTAACTAAGACTTCTTCTTAAGCTTAAAGGAGATTTTTTACTTAATCTATAACTACTTAGATATAAAGCTAAAGTAAACTATAGCGACTTATTATAGTATTAGCGCGGATTAAGGTTACGATTAATAAGAATTCCTTAAGTACCTCGATTTAATTTACCTTAACGTTAATATTAATCGCGGGCGGCGGCGGCTATTTATATAATTAAATAAAAAGAGAACTAAACGTTTATAGTATTGCTCCTTAAGTTTAAGTAAAGGCTCTTTAAAGCGGGAGGGGGGTCGTAGCTATATAATATATAGATCGTGTTTTTAAAAGGCGCTTTAAGTCTTCGCTTTAAGGAGGTACTTATAATAATCGAATTTTTAACCTTAAGCTTTTTAGCGTATATTAATTAAGTAGCGTAGATCGCGGTAAAGCTAAAAGGGGTTTAGTAAACTAAGTAGCTATTTTAAGGCCGGAAGAAGGTAATAAGGGGGGCGACTTAAGACTAAAAAGACTTAAAAGGCAATACCTTAATAAGTAAAATTAACGCTATAACTTAGCTAAAAGGGGGATAAAGCCGGCCTTATATATAAAAGTGTTTTACTTATAAGGTAATAAGGTATATTACTTACTTTTATAAAAAGAAGAAAGAAAGAACTTTATAAGTAGCTATAGCTATAACCGGGGAGGTAATTAAAGTAAATTCCGATTTAAGAAAAGAAAAACCTTAGTATAAAGTTAAGCGCTAAGAGAAAAAAAGAAATAGTAAATAGCTTAAAGGTTAATAAAGAAGCACCTTATACTAAACTTAGTACTACTTAAGGTTAGTATTAATAAGAAGAAAGGGCTTAATATACTTATAAATATAAGCTAAAACTACTATACTATAGTAAGTAAGGGGGTAGCGATAAGGCTATAGATACCTTTTACGGATACGATAAGGAGGCTGCTATAGCTTTTCTTAAAGGACGTACTAATGCTTTAAATAAAGGGGATCGTAGCGTTTAAGATAAAGATTAACAGGCACTTAAAATAGAGATTCGCCTATATAATACCGGAGTTAAGCTACGATATGTTCTTAAGGAGACCGTAAATAAAGAAAAATGAGGTAATTTATAACGCTAAGGGGGATTAAATCTAGTATAGAAAAGCGGGGATTTAAATCGGCCTTTAAGGATTAAAAAAAGCTATAAAGATCGCGAATATTTAAGAAGCAAAGCTAGTAAGCGCCTTTATCTTTATAGTTTAGTGCTAATAAGAAAGAGCTTAAAAGGATAATTAAGGGCAAGAATAAGCGCTTAATATAAAGGTAGTTACGATAAAAAACGTAAAGAGGGCCTTTTAGCTAAAGACGCTAGTTAACTTAGTAAACTATATCTTAGCTTAAGCACTATAAGCTTATTTAAACCTTTTTATACTTATAAAAGCACTTAAGTAACCCTTATTTTAACTAAGTATAGACTATAAGATCTATCTTACTTTAAATAAGGATAATAAGGAGCCGCTACTACTATAAGGGCCCCTTTACGATATATAAAAGGAAAAACTCCTTATCCTTTAAAAGACTTTAAATAAGCTATAAAAGGTAAACCTTATCCGCTTAAGTAGTTTATTAGCTATAGCGCTGGTATTATTTATAAAGAAGGCTAATAGCTACCTATACTTTTACTATAACTACTAAGCCTTAAATATAATTACGAAAAGGGATTAGTATACGCTATTATTAATTATAAAAACGCTAAGGATACTAGCGAAGGTATATTAGTTTACGAAACTTAATGTTATTATAGCGTTTTATAAGATTAAAATCGCGGAGGGCTATAAGTTTAAGACGGCCTTTTAAATAAAGTTCGGACTATTTAAGTAGTAAGTATACTTATTTAGCCTTATAAAAATACTAGCTACCTTTTAACGCTATATTAACTAAGTGCTAAAAGACTACCTTTATAAGTTTATTATAATATATATAAGTAACGTTTTAATTTACTTATTAAGGTCGCTCCGCGATTATTAAGATAAAGTAGTAAAGGTACTTAAAAAGATATAAGAGGTAGGCCTTATACTAAACCTATAAAAATATAACTTTATAATAAAAGAATTAAAGTACTTAAGCTTTATTATATAGGCCGGGGGTAAGGTTTAGTACGACTTAAAGAAGATCTAAGCTATTTAAATATAGTAAGCGCTACGAAATATAAAGGGCATTCGGAGCTCTTTTAAGTTTATAAATTATTACTATACCTTTATCCCGCTTTATACTAAGGCCTCGCAATACTTAAATAGCCTTTATAAAAAGAACGTAACGTTTTTATAAACTAATAAGCACTAAGCCGCGTTTAAGTTTATCTAAGAAGTATTTTATAATACGCTAATATTATAACTATATAACCTTAAGAGGGAAACGTACTTAAAGGCAGACTACTTTAAATATATAATAAGCGGCGTGCTAATATAAGTAAGATTTAATAAGATACGATACTTAATAAGTTTCTTTTTAAAATAACTTAATAGAGTAAAGTATAACTACTTAATTTACGATAAGGAGTTACTCGCGATTATATAATACTTAAATTTTAAGGGGTAAAGTTATATAATATACTAGCGTTTATAGTGCTAATAGATTATAAGAATTAAAAGTACTTTATAATAAAAAGAAAGTTAAATAAAAGGTAAAGTAAATAAGCGATAAAGCTCGCCTTATATAACTTTATATTAAAGTACTACTTAAGAAGGTTAGCGGTAGTACTTAATGCTTTATCGCGCTGCGATTAAGATAAGCTAAAAGGGGTATTTAATAAAAAGGAAATAAGATATATAGTATAGATAATCTTAAATAGCGCGCGATTAATAATCTATTAAGTCCCCCTTAGCGGCGAGTATATAAACCTCTTATAATAATTAGTATAAGAAAAGCGTATTATTATAAAAATGCGGGTAAGGGAAAAAAACGCAGGGTTAATCGCTTATATAAGTAAGGCAGACGACTTTATACCTTAAGATAAAGGCGGGGTAAATAAAAGTAAAGTTCGGCTAAAACTTAACTTAAACTTAAGCTAAGATATACTTAAAGAATAAGTATAACTAGCTTGCGTATTTAATAAGTAAAAGATATAAGAGCGATAGATAGCGATATTACGAAAAGATAAGGAGTATTAAGTAGTATTTTAAGTAGTATAGAACGGCGACTAATTGCTTACTTTAAAATAGTAATTAAAGGTTTAAGTAAATAAGTATATAATTAATATAAAGGGGCGCCTTTACTTTAAAAACTAGCTTTAAGTGCTAAATAAGGCTTAATATTTTAAGGAGGGGGGGGATAAAGAGCTAAACGAGCTTTAAGTATTAATCGCTTAGCGGATATATAACTTAATAGCGGTAAGATACTTAAGGCGCGAGGGGACGCTTATAATACTAACTTAAAAGTTCTTTTAGCTAGGCTAGTTATTAATAGTACGCTAGCTTATCGCGAATTGCGGGCTATATAGTAAAGGGTATATTTAAAGGTAACTTTAAAAAGGGCTTTTTTAACTATTACCGCCCCTTATATAGCTATTTATATACTTAACGATAAACCTTATAGTTAACTTACTGCTAATAAGGACTAAAAGCTTTTAAAACCTTTAAGTAATAACGGACTAGCTAATAAAAGTAATAACTTTAAAAGTAATACTAATAATAAAAGTAGTAGTATATGCTACTATATTCTTATAATCTTACTTTTACTTTTATAAAATACTAAAGTCTATTATCTTAAATTAAAAGATAAACTAAATAAGGTAATTTTAAAATAAATTTTACTAATAAACTAAGGTTTAAAGGAAACTAAGTTTAGCTTACTACTTATAGACTAATAAGGTAATAAAGCGCGTAAACTAAAAGGTATAAGCATACCTCTATATATATATTTACTATAAGTAAGATAACTAAGGGGCATAGCTATTTTATATTTAAGCGGCGCTTAATAATTAAGTAATATTAATAATAAGTATAAGCCCTTTTTTTACTATATATAAGTACGATATTAAGCCGATTTAAATTATATAGGAAGAGGGACTGCTTATACTAAACGCGGAGAGCGTATAAAGCTTCGTATAAAGAATAAAGGAAGTCGCTAACTTCCTTTAAATAGCGATCGCTACGTTATAAGTAAGATAAAAGGAAATAGCAAACCGGTTGCGTACGCTAGTAAAAAGACTTTAAGTAAGCGATAAGGTATAGCTAAATATAAGGAAATATACTACGGATAGGCCTTACCGAAAGCTTAACTAGCTATACTAAAAGTATATTATAATAAAGGTAGTTAGCTTATATATAGTAAAACTTAATATATTAAGGAGGGTATATAAAAGACTATATATAGAGTTCCTTTACTATATAGCGGATAACCTCTTACTTAGCTAAATAGTTAATAACTACTAACTACCGCTAGTAATTAAAGAAGATAATAAACTAAAGTACGTTATAAAAAAGATTAAGTAAGCTTAGTAAAGATAGATTAAAAAAGAGAGATAGCGCTAAGTCTTAATAAAGTAATATAGGTACGCTAACTTAATATAGTAGCTAATTAGCGACTTTTAAGATATAATTACTTTAAAGGAATTTAAAGGACGATATAGCAATATAATAAAGAATAACGGGGGCGGGGTAAAAAAACGATAATAGGCCGAGCTAAGGAGTAAGAGATAAAATAAAAGAAGGAGTAAAGAAAAGAAGGAAAACCGGGAAAAATAAAAAGAAGTTTCGGGCTACGCTTAGTAAATATCGAGATAATTTTAAATAATAAGTATAAGAAGGATATACTATAAACGCGCACTAAGCGTAAATAACGATAATATAGATTAGGGATATAATAAGATATAATAAGATATAAAGTAAATATAGATAGGATATATAAGAAACTATAACTTAATTAAAGCAAACTATTTACTACCTGCCGATACTAATAAATTAACTTTAAACGTTAAGGTATATTTAGGCCTCGCGCGCCGTAGTAGTAATATAAGCTAACTCTATATACTATAGTAATTATTAGTAATATCCTTTTAATTAGCATCTATTAAAGATCGGAGAACGTATATATAAGTCGGTATAGTAATCTTTAAACGTTTTTTAAGATATATAGTTTTAAAGCGCGTTTACGGCGGTAACTATATCGCTAGTATACTAATATTATATTAGCGTTATATTATATATAGTTTAAAAATAGGGATATATAAGTAAATAGCATAATCCGGCGTAGGTATAAGCAAAATAATTATAAGTATAAGGTAAGGCTTAATTTTAATAAGCCTTATACTAAGTATCCGTATTAAAAGACGCTATACGTCCGATATATATAAAGTAAGGGGGGCACTATATAGTAGTGCTATATATCGCGCTTTACTTATTAAGCGATAATAGCGGGCGTAAAGACTAACGTAAAGGCGGTAGTATATATTCGCTAAGCGTGCTAAAAGGCGCCGGATAGGTAAACGCCTATAATATATCGGGAGATAGGGCGCGGGGGGTTATAATAAATATATTAAGGCGCGGCGCGGCGAAGCTATTATAAAAGGGGGCGCGCGTATAAGTAGATTAGTAATTAAAGAAAGAAAAAAAAGAAAAGAAAGAAAGGGAAAGAGGAAGGGTATTTATACTTAAGGACCGGGGGTAGTAAGAAGGTAAGATATACCTTAAGCACTAATATTAGCGGTTAGCGGAGGAGATATATTATACCGCCTTAATGCTACTAAGGATAGAATAGCGGCGCGGATAAGCAAGCGTATAATATATCGAACGCCTTAATATAACGTTATTTAAAGGAGGCGTTAATATATAATTATAAGTACGATAAGAATAATTATACCGATTAACGTTAAGCGCGGAGTAAAGGGGCGGGGCGCTTACGTAATATACCTTAGTATATAATAGCTTAAAAAGGGGATAGTATTATAGGCTATACTATAAGAAGAGCTATAGTTATATTATAGCGAATAACTTAAAGTTAAGCTAATATATAGCTAAAGTTATATAGGACTTAACCCGAAATTAGCTTAAGTTTAACTTAAATTTAACTTAAGTATAAGCTACTTAAGCGACCTTTATAAAGTACGAAGCTATATAGCTTAAATAAAGATTTCCCCTTTCTTTCTTTAGCTTTAAATAAATATTTATTTAGCTACGTGCTACTAAACTAAGTATACGCAAGCCTTTAATAAAAAGTAACTTATAAAAGAAGAACGTTTATCTTTCTTAGTTTAAAAAGACCTTAAAAAGGGGAATATATAATAAAAACCTTATTCCGTTAATAATCTTAAGTACTAAAAGTACTAATATTTAGTAAAGTAAATACCGCTAAATATAAAGAAGTAACTAGTAAAGTAAATACTACTAGTTATAAGTTATAACTATTAAAGTAAATACTAGTAGTTATTGAAAAAAACGATATAGCTTAATAGTTAAAAACGGCTAGTATTAGCTATAAGCGGTATAAGTTAAATATGCCTATATTTAGCTTAGGTTAGCTTCGGTTAATAATAAGATTAGTATTAAATAGATCGACTAATAGCTTATATAATTAACTAATATCTTATATAAAGCTAAGGTAAGAGACTTTCTTTTAAAAAGGAATAAAATCTTATAAAAGGTTTTAAGATAAGAATATTTAGTTTTATAAGCTAGTTATTAGTAATAAAGCGTATATTACTTATAACTAGTAATAAAAATAGCGGAAGCTATTTTTATTAGCTTAAGAATTAGTTTAGTAACCTTATAAGTTATATAAAGTATAAAGTATAGATTAGTATATAAAAGCATATAAAAGCATATAAAAAGAAAGCCTTTTAGTAGCTTTAAAAAGGTATAAAAGAAAGTCTTTCCTCCTCCTTTCCTTAACTTTATTTCTTTCCTTCTTTCTTTTTCTTTAGCTAGTTTTAATACGAGAAATCTATATAATAAAATACCCTTACTTTATTTAGTTTAGTAATTAGCACTAAGTCTTCTCCCTTTTTAGCTTGTAAATTTAAAATAGATAAATTACCCCTTACTACTAAGTATTCGAGAAATACTAAGGGTTCCGCAATACCTTTATACGTAAATTAAAGTATTACGAAAATATATAATAAGATTAAAAACTATTATAATACTTATAATCTTTATAAGAAAATCTAAGGAGTTATTAAGTTATATAATATATATAATAAAAGTAAGGCTATATAATATAAGCTTTATAATAACTAAATTTCTTTAAAGGTTCTTTTAAGACTTTAAGACTTTATAGCCTTAAACATTATTATAAAATTATTAAAGTTTATAAATCTTAAAACTAATATAAAATACGATTTTAATTTAGTTATAGTTAATCGTCTTACGAGGTATAGCTATTTTACTTTAACGTATAAAGCTATAAACATAAAAAAGTTATCTTATACTTTTAAAAGATATATTATAGCTAATTAAGGACTTTTAAGTTTAATTATTTTAAATAAGGATTAGAAATTTCTTTCGAACTTTTAGTAAGGTTTAACATAAGCCTTAAGAATTAAGTATTTATTCTTTACTGCTTTTTTCTTTATTATAAACGGAATAATAAAACGATTAAATTAAACACTTAAGTAATATCGTAAAAGCTATATAAATTATTAGTAGGATAATTAGCTTTTTTCATTGCTTATAGTATAGTTAGCGTATAATACTTCTTATTTTAAGCTTATTAAAAATACTCCGGTATTTACAAATTATCGCTTTATATTAAAAGCCTATAAGTCTTTTTTACTTAAAAAGGTTATAGCTAAAAAAAGCTATATTAAACTTTAAGTAGTTAACTAGCTTTTATAGATTTATAAAATTTAAATTAAGATATATTGCTAAGAAGATATCGTATTATTATAAGAAAATATAGTCTTTAAAACTTTCTTTATTTAAAAGCATTAAGTATATCTTTTAATAAAAAATCTTAAGATTAATAAACTTAGTAAGTTTTTAGATTATAAGTAGATTATACCTTTTAAAGGTATAGAGAAAATAAGAAAAGTTAATAATAAGTTAAAACCTTTAATTAGTTTACTTATATACCTTATTTTTTATATATTTTTATTAAAGCTAACTTTATAAGAAGCTAACGTAGTAAAAGAGCTAAACTTAAAAAGAGGTAAAGAAAGCGAATATATAGTAAAGACTATACTCGCTAAAAAGATAAAAAATTAAAAATACTTTTCTTAAGTAAAGTAAAAGGATTATCTTAGTTTAAATAATACTTAAAAACTTATAAAGCACTTAAAAAATGCTTTAAGAAAAGTTAAGAATTTTAATTAATAAAACACTTAAGCGGAAGTATTAGCTTCTTTAAGCTAGGATTTTTTTACTATCCTAAATAGTCTAAGTAAAAGGAAATTTAATAAGGAAGAAACCTTATAATTAAGTTTATATAACTTAGTATATATTCTTTTAAGGACAGGAATTTAAAAAGATTTATAAAGGATATAATTAGGATTTTCTTTTAAGAATTCTTATAGTTACTCTCTTAAAAGTAAAATTTCTTTAATTCTTTTATTTAGCCTTTTAAGGTTAAGAATAACCTATAAAAAAGCAACGTTTATTTTTTTAAGTCTAAAAAGACCTTACAAAGGGGAATATATAACGGAAACCTTATTTTATTAATAATCCTAAGTACTAAAAGTACTAATATTAAATAAAGTAAATACTACTAAATATAAAGGAGTTATTAATAAAGTAAATACTACTAGTTATAAGTTATAAGTATTAAAGTAAATACTAGTAGTTATAAGGAAAGACAATATAGCTTTTTAGTTAAAGATAGCTAGTATTAGCTATAAGCGGTATAGGCTAAGTACGCTTATATTTAACTTAGGCTAGCTTTAGCTAGTAATAGAATTAGTATTAAATAAATTAACTAATACCTTATATAAACGACTTATACCTTATATAAAGCTAAAGTAAAAGGCCTCCCTTAAAAAAAGTATAAAATCTTATAAAAGGTTTTAAGATTAAGATATTTAGTTTTATAAGCTACTTAAAAGTAATAAAGCGTATATTACTTATTACTAGTAATAAAAATTGCGTAAGGTATTTTTATTAGCTTAAGAACTAGTTTAGTAACTTTATAAGTTATATAAAGTATACGTTATAAATTAATATATAAAAGTATATAAAAGTATATAAAAGGAAAGCCTTTTAGTAGCCTTAAAAAAGTAAAAAAAAAGGTCTTTCCTCCTTTTTCCCTTAACTTCTTTTTTTTTAACTAGTTTTAACTTAAGAAATCTATATAATAAAACACCTTTACCTTATTTAGTTTAATAGTCTATACTAAGTCTTCTTTTTCTTCTCCTACTAGTAAACTTAAATTAAACAAATTATACGAAGGTACTTATTATATAAGAATCGATAAAGGTTTTATAATAATAAGTTAATTTATTTAATATTAATCTTATTACTAGCTAAAGCTAGCTAAAGCTAAATATAAGCGTCTTTAGCTTATACCGCTTATAGCTAATACTAGCTGTTTTTAACAATTAAGCTATAATGTCTTTACTTTTAATTATTAGTATTTACTTTAATAGTTAAAACTTATAACTAGCGATATTTACTTTACTAAGTATTAGTACTACTTTTAGTACTTAAGATTACTAATAAAATAAGGTTTTTATTATATTAAGGTTCTTACTATAAATACTAAGCTTATCCTTTTTAAGCTATAAATTATTAAAAATAACTTTATTATAAATTATATAACTATTTATATTTTAGTTATTTACTTTAGTATAGGTATAATTATTTATAATAATCCGGAAATTACTATATCTATTATTAGCTTACTTTTTTAAATATAAGCGAATATAAGCAATACCTTATTAATATCCGTTTATACTTACGAAGTTAAAATACTAATATTACTTATTATAAGGTTTAATTTCCTTAGTATACTTATAGATAGTAACGACTTAATTACCGCTATACTTATCGCGCTTTCTTTTGCGTTCTTACTAACTATAAAGCTATATAAAACCTTATCGCTTAAATCTACTACTACTTTTAAGCTAATAAGTTTACTTTAATATCTTTTATTAATTTAGCTTTAACGGGATATTAAAAGATATATTAATCTCCGCGTATTTATTAGCTTTTTATGTTAATAAAAATAATAAGTCTTAGCTAAACTAAGTTCTTAATACCTCTTTTATTAATCTATATAAGGTCTTATCTTATTCCGCCGCTAACCTTTATAGTTTACTATAATTAAACTAGCGCTTTATTATCTTAAAGCTTATACTTTACGCTTAATCCTTATTAGCCTTTATAGCTACCTTAGCTTACTAAGCTTAAATTAAACGCTAAGCCTCCTTATTAATAAACGCGGCCCTAGCCGCTAAGTTAGCTAAGACTGCTTTAAACGCTTTAACGCGCGTTTATACTAGCCTGCTTTATACCCCGGGCTAAGATAGCCCCGGCCTATCCTTTAATTAAGAAGATATCGCCTTTTTTTAACTATTCTCTCCTTTATTTACTCGCTTATATAAGAATTATAGTAGTATTACCTGCTTATTTCTCTTACTTTTCCTTTATTAGCTTAAGAAAAAAGGTCCCCGCCACCTTAGCGTTTTAATTTTTAAATCGTTTTTTTACTATATATATTATATACTATAGTTAATAATAAGGTTTTCCTTATTTATTATATACTACTAATAATAGTTTAATATATTGCTGCTTTAATAAGGCCTTAGCTTTACTATAAAGCTCTTTTCCTTGCTTTTTCTTATCGTTTTACTATAATAAACTTCTTATAATTTCTTAGCGCAAGCTTTTTATCCCGTCTTTCTTATTAAATTAACGGCTAAAGACTAAGCCCCTTTTATTTATTACGATAAGCAACAGGCTCTTACCTTTATCTTCTTAACGGCCGCTATTACTATCCTTATCTTCGCTAGCTTTTAAGCCTTATTAAGCCTTTATTGCCGCTTAACGCTAAGTAGCACGATAAAGACACGGCGTATTTCTGTTTTATAAGTATTTATTAAGGGATAAGGCGCGGAACTTACTATAACCCGGGCCTCCTTCTTATAATAAGGAAATTACTAGCATATTTCTTAAAAATATAAAGTAAGTTCTTTAGTAATAATAAAATAACCCCGCTATATTATGCTTAGATTTCTTTAACGTTATACTATTAAAAGTATAACTTAAGCAATTTAAAGAAATTATTAAGTAAAGGCTTAATATATAGTAAATACCCGGAGATTATAAGTAAATATATTAATTTAATTCCCTTAAAATATACTAAGAAAGGACTAAGAAGATATAAAGAAGTTAAAAGGAACTTTTCTAGGAAATAATAGTATAAATAAGAAGTATATCCTTTTACTAAAAAAGGAAAAGATAAGTAATTATTTTACTAATTAATTAATAATTAAATTAGCTTTACTTTAAAGCTTGCTTTTTTATAAATAGTAGTTAGCTTAATTTTTATTAAAAAGTCTTACTTATAACTTCTTTTTTAAGCTTTATTATAGCATATAATATCTAATTATTTTAACTAACTTATAGTTTACCGATTCCGCCGGTTTCCTATATTATAGTTATAGTAATAAGTGTTATAGCTCTTTATAACTTTGTTTATATATTTACTAAGCTATAAGATTAAGAAGATTTTAAATAGATCTTATTATATATAAGTGCGGCTAGTAGAAAAGTATTTAGCATAGGCGTCTTTAATAATTTCTTTAGTATAGGTTTTAAGGATATATAGTTTTTAGCGTTTATTATTTTTTATAAAGTATAGTAGCCCTTATAACTAAAAGAATAAGAGTTTAAATATACCGTTTTTATTACTAAGCTATATAATAATCTTTACTTACTATATATCCTTTGCGTATCTATTAAATATCTTTTAGCAAAGCGGTAATTTAATTAATACTTCCGCAAAAAAAAAATTCGCAGTTTATTATCTTATTCTCTTAAATATATTTTATTTTCTCTTTTTAATTTAAAGATATTAGTATATTATCTTAATATAGTAAATATAAAAAAGCGTTTAGTATAATATTTTTAACACTTTAGATATAATCTTTTTTAAGCGGGAATTAGCTTAAGTATTAAGAGGTAAGAATTAGCTTATCGTTAGATTTTATATTAATAAAAAAGAAGGATCTTTAGTATATAATTTTATAGGTACTTATATAGTTAGTAAAAACAACTACTTATAGTATTTTTATAGA
The DNA here is from genome assembly GCA_027405785.1 of Ophiocordyceps robertsii. Taxonomy (NCBI): domain Eukaryota; kingdom Fungi; phylum Ascomycota; class Sordariomycetes; order Hypocreales; family Ophiocordycipitaceae; genus Ophiocordyceps; species Ophiocordyceps robertsii. The sequence goes on along the minus strand of JAPEBW010000023.1, from coordinate 65,501 downwards.
TAGTATTATAGTACGTAGCTTATAAACTACTTATATTAAACTAGCTACTATAAGCTTTATAAGTTAGTATTAAGGTTCTCCGCCTTTAAAAGCGCGGCTTAAGTTAATAATAAGCTAAACCTTAGTCCGTATTAATAAAGTCTTTTAATCTTATTTTATACCTCCTTTTAAGTAAAAAGCTATAGCCGCTACTCCGTATTTTTAAGATACGTTAATTTAAATAAAAAGTTATTAAGCGGGGTTAAAATAGTAAATCGTTTAAAGCTTAGTAAGTTATATAGTTAAATTCGTAAAGGCTTTTACTTCTTTTAAAATAAGCTAAAAATCGGCTTTTATAGTATATTATACCTATTTTTCGCCTTAAAAGAGGACTTCTTTTTCCTATCTTACTTAAAGTAGCTCCGTTTTCCGTTTTTATAAAACGTCGACTTTCTTAGCAAAATATAAGGCTATATAGCGTAGTTACTTAATAACACCGATTTATTTCTTAAGTTATTAAAAGTACTTTAAGAACGTAATATTTTTAAAGCTTATAAGCGTTTATTTATATTTATTAAGCTAATAGCGTTTACTTTAAGTCTAAGGAGTTTTATAAATAGTAACGTTTAAAAGGACTTTAGTTTTAATAAGGTAATATTATAGTTATAAACAGCGCGGAATACTACCTTTAAGTATTTAAAGTGTTTTTTTTTAGCTTTATTAAAGCAGATAATAATATCGTGAATATAAGCCGCTATATATTCTTAGTATTTATAAAGAACGTTATTAATAGACTTTTAAATATATATTAAGGAGCTTTTAAAGCTTATAAGTATTATAAGCGAATTTTTTAGCTTATAATAGCTAATAATTATAAACCTTTTTTAACAGTCTTAGTAAATTAAGAACTAGTAAAAAAATAACTCTACGTTTAATTTTTTAATAAACTTCTTTTTTTAAAAGCGTTTAATTTAATCGCTTTAAAACGGTATTAAGTTAGCATTTTAAGTAGTAATAGCGTTAATTATAAATCTATAACTATTTATTCCTTTTCTTTTTTATTTATTATCCTTTATATTATAAATATTAGCGCTATAAATAAAGTTAGCTTATAAACCTATTTTAATCGTCTTTCCTTAGTTAGCTAGCCGAATATTATTTATATTTCATTTTTATCCTTATTATATAATGAATATAACCGTAATATTACTTATTAGTATTATTCTCCTTTTATAAAGGGAATATATATATATATATAGACTTATTTATATATACTACTCCTTTATTCTTTTAAAGGCGGGGAAACGATTAAAAGATATTTTAAACCTTTAATATATATTTTAAGTCTTTAGCGTGAACTTAAACGCTTTTATTAGTAATACGTTTTAGTAAGTCTTTAGTTTAGCTAATTTTAAGTTTATAGTTTGCTATAAGATCTTTCTTTAAAAAGTCTTTAAAGAGGTTTATTTTTTCCGGGTTTTCTATAAAGACTTCCGCTTAAAGAATAATAATATTAACCTCTTTATATAGCTAAAACTACTTATTAAAGTTTATAATTATCCTTACCTTTTAGCTTTAATAGAGTACTAGTAGTTCCTAAAGGCAGTTTATTACTATAAAGCTTTTATAATCCTATATTATTATTTAAGCGAGCTTAAGGTTATGAAAAAAGAATATTATATTATGCTTCAATAGTAGTGCTTAAACTTATATAAGTAAAGCGTAGCTAAGACTAGCTAAGATTATTATAATAAATTAGTAAATTACTAATCTATATATCTCTTAAATATAAAAAAGACTTATTTAAGGTATTTAATAAGAGAGCAATTTATAGAAAAAGAATTAGCTTGTAGATAAACGGCAGGAGTGGATAACTAAGTAGTAAAGCTCTTATTTTATTATTTTATTAGTAATATAATAGCCTATATATAATAAGAAGTAATTGAAAAGAAGTAAGGTAATAATAAATAGTCTAATAAATAATAATAAATAATAAATAGTTCTTATAAAAAGAAGGTCTATAAAAGGTTTATATGCTAAAAAGTAAAATAACCTTTAGTTTATATATAGCTAAAAGTTTCAAAGAAGCCTTAAGGAGGCTAAAATAAAAAAAAGCCTTAAGGAGGCTTAAGCTACTATAATTACTATTACTACTACTACTACTACTACTACTATTAGCTATAGCGTATTAACTGCTATATTAAGGAATAAATATAATATACCCCCTTAAGTTAAGCCTTAAAAAAGGGGAAGACTTAAATAGTGCTACGGAAGAATAGTGCGATAATACCGCACTGCTAAAAGGTCTCGCCCCGGCCTTAGTTAAGGGTCGGGACGCTAATTATCGTCTATATGCTTACATCTCACATACCGACATACGAGTAGCCGGAGCGCTTACATCTTACGTTCCGTAATAAATAGCTTAAATAGCTATTCCGAGTTAAAGTTTATAGAAGACGGGTAAAGGTCTATAATATTAGTTAAACGAAGCTACTTTCGAAATTTAAAGAAGCGTTATTTTAATAGTAATTTAGTAAGACCGTCTAAAACTTATTAATTCGAGGGGATAAAATTAATAGTAAATATATTTCAAAGAAATTCCTACTTAGCTTAGTAATTATAAATTTTAATATGCTTTAAGGCCGTTTTAATCTTAGGGATTTCTAAAATTATAAGGCGTATAGTATGTTTATTATTATAGAAAATCGTAGGGATTAAAATATTTATTTCGAGGGAAATATTAAAAAAAAGGCGTAAAATTAAGATTAGTTTTTTCGCCGTATTAAAAAAAGCTAAAAGCTTTACTTCTATAAAAAGGGTAGTAACTATATATTTCTTCTTAGTAAACTAAGCGATAAGTCCGTTAAAAGGGCTTATAACGTATCCTTAACTAAACCTTTTAGTCTTAAGGTTATCTATAAAAGCTATATTTATAAAAGTAAGTAGCTCCGGATCTTTAGTATTAGAAATTTAATGCTAAAATAGTATAAAGAATAAAAGTAGGAAATAAAGGACTTTACTAGCTATATATATTACTAAGCGGGATTTTATATAAACTTTATAAAGGTGTTTAAAGCTATAAGAAGATCCGGTCTTATAGAAATTGCTAAAGAATTAATAAATCCTATAAAAAATTAGTAGTAGTAGATTTCTTTTTAAATATAGTAGCTATATTTTTCTTTAAGGTGTTAAGAAGAAGATAAAGAAGCATTTTTAAAATAAAGGGGTTAAGGTTATATATATTACGTATTTTACTTATATAAGTAAACTAGCTAATATATAGCTTCTAAAGCTACTAGTCTTAAATAATATATAGTCTTAAAAAGAAGGTAAAGGTGCCGTTATTAGTAAAGGAATACGTCTTTTTAAGACGAAATATAAAGTCTTTACTTTCTTTTTTATCTTCCTTTTAAAATATAATAATATTATTGTTAATATAAAAAAAGGTAAGTATAAAATTTACTATAAAGATATAAAGCTTCTTAAAGCAATATTAAAGCTATAAGAAAGTAATAGTTAAAGAAAGCTCTTTTTATTAAAAAAGGTATAACTATTAAAGTCTATAAAAGGCTTTTATTAGTATTAAAGGCCTACGTACACTTAGTTTAATAGTATATAGCTAAATAATTATTTATCTAAAGCTAAAAAAAGAAAGGGGAAATCTCTATTTAAGCTATATAGCTTCGTACTTTATAAGGGTCGCTTAAGTAGCCTATACTTAAGTTAAGTTTAAGTTAAACTTAAGCTAAGTTTAAGTAAAGTTTTATACGACTTTAGCTATACGTCGGCCTAACTTTAAGTTATTCGCTATAGTATAATTATAGCTCTTTTTATAATATAGCTTATAATACTATCCCCCTTTTAAGCTATCGCGCACTAAGGTATATAACGTCGGCGCCTTACCCCCCCGCTCCGCGCTTAACGTTAATTAGTATAGTTATCCTCGTTATGCTTATAATTATATACTAACGCCTTCTTTAAATAACGTTATGTTAAGGCGTTAAATACGTTATATGCTCGCCTATCCGCGCTATTATATTGTCCTTAATAGCGCTAAGGCGGTATAATATATCTCCTCCGCTTACCGCTAATGTTAGTGCTTAAGGTATATCTTACCTTCCCGCTACTTACGGTCCTTAAGTATAAATACCCTTCCTCTTTCCCTCTTTTTTTTTCTTTCTTTTCCTTCTTTAATTATTAATCTACCTACGCGCGCGCCCCCTCTTATAATAGCTTTACCGCGCCGCGCCTTAATATATCTACTATAACCCCCCGCGCCTTATCTCGCGCTATATTATAAGCGTTTACCCGTTTAGCGCCCCTTAGCATGCTTAGTAACTATATGCTACCGCCCTTATATTAATCTTCGCGCCCGCTATTATCGCTTAGTAAGCGGAGCGTGATATATAGCATAACTATACGGCGCCCCCCTACCTTATATATATCGGACGTATAGTCTCTCTTAACGCGGATACTTAGTATAAGGCTTATTAAAATTAAGCCTTACCGCGTGCTTATAATTATTTTACTTATACCCGCGCCGGATTATACTATTTACTTATATATCCTTATTCTTAAACTATATATAATATAACGTTAACGCGATATTAATATACTAGCGATATAGTTACCGCCGCGAACGCGCTTTAAGATTATATATCTTAAAGGACGTTTAAGAAATACCGCACTAACTTATATATATATTCTCCGATCCTTAATAAACGCTAGCTAAAAGGATATTACTAACGATTACTATAATATATAAAGTTAGCTTATACTATTACTATAACGCGCTAAGCTTAAATATACCTTAATGTTTAAGGTTAATTTATTAATATTAACAGGTAGTAAATAGTTTGCTTTAATTAAGTTATAGTTTCTTATATAACTTATTTATATTTACTTTATATCTTATTATATCTTATTATATCCTTTATTTATCTTATTATTATCTACGCTTAATGCGCGTTTATATTATATCCTCCTTATACTTTTTGTTTAGAATTATCTTAACGTTTACTAAGCATAGCTTAAAACTTCCTCTTATTTTTCTTAGTTTTCCTCCTTTTCCCCGCTACTTCCCTTATCTTATCTCTTACTCCTTAGCTTAGCTTACTATTATCCTTCCGCCTTACCCCCGTTATTTTTTATTACATTGCTATATTATCCTTTAAATTTCTTAAAAGCGATTATATCTTAAAAGTCGCTAATTAGCTACTATATTAAGTTAGCATACTTATATTACTTTACTAAGACTTAGCGCTATCTCCCCCTTTTTATTTATTTTACTAAGCTTATTTAATCTTCTTTATAATATACTTTAATTTATCGTCTTCCCCGATTACTAGCGGTAGCTAGTAGTTATTAACTGCTTAGCTAAGTAAGGGATTATCCGCTACGCGGCGGAGGAACTTTATATATAGTCTTTTATATACCTTTCTTAGTATATTAAGTTTTACTATATATAGGCTAACTACTTTTATTATAGTATACTTTTAGTATAGCTAGTTAAGCTTCCGGTAAGGCCTATTTATAGTATACTTCTTTATATTTAGCTATACCTTATTACTTACTTAAGGTCTTTACGCTAGCGTATAAGACGAGTTTGCTATCTCCTCTTATCTTATTTATAATACGGCGATCGCCGTTTAAAGGAAGTTAGCGACTTCCTTTATCCTTTATATAAAGCTTTATACGCTCTCCGCGTTTAGTATAAGCGGTCCCTCTTTTTATACGATCTAAATTAGCTTAATATTATACCTATATATAGCGAAAAAAGGGCTTATACTTATTATCGATATTACTTAATTATTAAGCGCTACTTAAGCATAAAGTAGCTATGCCCCTTAGTTATCTTACTTATAGTAAACGTATATACGGAGGTATACTTATACCTCTTAGTTTGCGCGCTTTATTGCTTTATTAGTTTATAGGTAATAGGCTAAACTTAGTTTCTTTTAAACCTTAGTTTATTAGTAAAATTCCTTTTAAAATTGCCTTATTTAGTTTATCCCTTAATTTAAGATAATAAACTTTAGTATTTTATAAAAGCGGAAGTAGGATTATAAAAACTTAATAGTATATACTACTACTTTTATTATTAATATCGCTTTTAAAGTTATCGCCTTTATTAGCTAGTTTATAATTACTTAAAGGTTTTAAGAGCCCTTAGTCCTTATTAGCGGTAAGTTAACTATAAAGTCTATTATTAAGTATATAAATAGCTATATAAGGGTGGCAATAGTTAAAGAAGCCCTTTTTAAAGTTGCTTTTAAATATACCCCTTACTATATAGCCCGTAGTTTATAATAAGCCAGCGTACTATTAATAACTAGCCCGGCTAAAAAAACTCTTAAGCTAGTATTATAAGCATCCCCTCGCACCTTAAGTATCTTATTACTATTAAGTTATATATCCGCTAAGCGATTAATACTTAAAGCTTATTTAGCTTTTTATCTTCCCCCTCCTTAAAGTATTAAGCCTTATTTAGTACTTAAAGCTAGTTTTTAAAGCGAAGGTGCCTTTTTATAATAATTATATACTTACTTACTTAAACCTTTAATTGCTATTTTTAAGTAAGCGACCGGTCGCCGTTCCGCATTACTTAAAATATTACTTAATACTCCTTATCCTTTAACAATATTACTATCTACCGCTTTTATATCTCTTACTTATTAAATATATAGGCTAGGCGTGCTTATTTCTTAAGTACGTTTTAGCTTAAGTTTAAGTTAAGTTTTAGCTAAACTCCGCCCTCGCTCGCCCCGCTTTTATCTTAAGGTGCGGGGTTATCCGCCTTACTTTCATAAGCAATTAACCTTATATTCTTTTCCTTTACTTATATTATTGCGATAATACGCTCTTTTTATACTAATCGTCGCGGGAGGTTTATATACTTACTACTAAGGGGGACTTAATATCCTATTAATCGCGCGCTATCTAGGATTATTTATACTATATATCCTATTTCTTTTTTATTAAATGCCCTTTCCGGCTTATCTTAATCGCGGCGCGATAAAGCGTTAAGTACTATTATTAACCTCTTTAAGCGGTACTTTAATATAAAGTTATATAAAGCAAGCTTTATCGCCTATTTACTTTACCTTTTATTTAACTTTCTTTTTATTATAAAGTACTTTAAATTCTTATAATCTATTAGTACTATAATTGCTAGTATATTATATAACTTTGCCCTTTAAAAGTCTAAATATTATATAATTATAAGTAACTTCTTATTATAAATTAGGTAGTTATACTTTATTATATTAAGTCGTTTTAAGAAAAAACTTACTAAGTATTATATCTTATTTAGTCTTACTTATATTAACACGCTGCTTATTATATATCCGGAGTAGTCCGCTTTTAAGTACGTTTCCCTCTTAAAATCGTATAGCTATAGTAATACCGCGTTATAAAATGCTTTTTAAATAAACTTAAACGTAGCTTAGTGCTTATTAGTTTATAAGAACGTTATATTCTTTTTATAAAGGCCGTTTAAGTACCGCGAGGCCTTAGTATAAAGTAAGATAAAGGTATAATAGTAATTTATAAACTTAAAAAAGCTTTAAACGCCCTTTATATTCCTTAGCGCTTACTATATTTAAATAGCCTTAATCTTCTTTAAGTCTTACTAAACCTTACCCTTAGCTTATATAATAAAGCCTAAGTACTTTACTTATTTTATTATAAAGTCGTATTTTTATAGGTTTAGTATAAGGCCTACCTCTTATAACTTTTTAAGTACCTTCGCTACTTTATCTTAGTAGTTATAAAGCGACCTTAATAAGTAAATTAAAACGTTATCTATATACGCTATAACGAACTTATAAAGTAGTCTTTTAGCACTTAGTTAATATAGCGTTAAAAAGTAGCTAGCGTTTTTATAAGGCTAAATAGGTATACTTATTACTTAAATAGTTTAAACCTTATTTAAAAGGCCGTCTTAAACTTATAGCCCTTCGCGATTTTAATCTTATAAAACGCTATAACGATATTAAGTTTTATAAACTAATATACCTTCGCTAGTATCCTTAGCGTTTTTTAAATTAATAATAATATATACCGATCCCTTTTTATAATTATATTTAAGGCTTAGTAATCGTAGTAAAAGTATAGGCGGCCGTTAGCCTTTTTTATAAATAATACCGGCGCCGCGGCTAATAAACTACTTAAGCGGATAAGGTTCGCCTTTAGTAACTTATTTAAAGTCTTTTAAAAGATAAGGAGTTCTTCTTTTAATATAATATAAAAGGGCCCTTATAGTAATAGCGACTCCTTACTATCCTTATTTAAAGTAAGATAAATCTTATAGTCTACGCTTAATTAAAACGGGGGTTACTTAAGTGCTTTTATAAGTATAAAAAGGTTTAAATAAGCTTATAGTGCTTAAGCTAAGATATAGTCCGCTAAGTTAACTAGCGGTTTCGGCTAAAGAGCCCTCTTTATATCCTTTAATATAACTACTTTTATATTAAGCGCTTATTATCGCCTTTAATTATCCCTTTAAGCCCTTTCCTATTAACACTCCGCCGCGAAGATAAAGGCGCTTACTAGCTTCGCTTTTTAAATATTCGCAATCTTTACGGCTTCTTTTAATCTTTAAAGGCCGATTTAAATCCCCGCTTTTTTATACCGGATCCGATCCCCCTTAGTATTATAAACTACCTTATTCTTCTTTATTTATAGTTTCCTTAAGAACATATCGTAGCTTAACTCCGGTACTATATAGGCGAATATTTATTTTAAGTGCTTATTAATCTTTATCTTAAACGCTACGATCCCCTTTATTTAAAGTATTAATATATCCTTTAAGAAAGGCTATAATAGCCTCCTCGTCCTATCCGTAAAAAGTATTTATAGCCTTATCGCTACCCCTTTACTTACTATAATATAATAGTTATAGCTTATATCTATAAGTATATTAAGCCCCTTTTTCTTATTAATACTAACCTTAAGTAGTACTAAGTTTAGTATAAGGTGCTTCTTTATCGACTTTTAAGCTATTTACTATTTCTTTTTCTCCTTTAACGCTTAACTTTATATTAAGGTTCCTTTTTTCTTAAATTAAAATCTATTTTAGTTACTTCCTTAGTTATAGCTATAGCTACTTATAAAGTTCCTTCTTTTTTCTTTTTATAGAAGTAAGCGATATACTTTATTACCCTATAAGCGAAATACTTTTATATATTAAGCCGGCTTTATCCTCTTCTTAGCTAAGTTATAGCGTTAATTTTACTTATTAAGGTATCGCTCTTTAAGTCTTTTTAGTCTTAGGTTGCCCCCCTTATTACCTTCTTTTCGCTTTAAAATAGCTACTTAGTTTACTAAACCCTTTTTAGCTTTACCGCAATCTACGCTACTTAGTTAGTATATACTAAAAAGCTTAAAGTTAAAAGGTTAACTATTATAAGTGCTTTCTTAAGGCGAAGGCTTAAAGCACCTTTTAAAAACACGATTTATATATCGTATAGCTACGACCCCCCTCCCGCTTAAAAGAGCCTTTACTTAAACTTAAGGAGGAACGCCGCGAATATTTAGTTCTCTCTTTATTTAATTATATAGATAGCCGCCGCCGCCTGCGATTAAATATCGACGTTAAGGTAGATCGAATTAAGGTACTTAAAGAATTCCTATTAATCGTAACCTTAATCCGCGCTAGTCTTATAATAAGTTATTATAGTTTACTATAGCTTTATATTTAAGTAGTTATAAATTAAGTAAAAAACCTCTCTTAAGCTTAAGAAAAAGTCTTAGTAGATCTTATACTTTTCTTATATATATTATGCTTAAAGCGTAAAGTAGCGCCGCTAGCTATTAAATTTCCTTAGCGCTAAGAGTAGTTTCCGCTAATCCTTTTTCTTTATTACTTCTTTTTTTATTGCGGGCGTTATAGCCCTAACTATTATATTATAGGGTAATATTAAACTACTAATTAGTAGGCCGGCCCCTCCTTATATATATATCCTTACTATCTCCTTTAGCTTTTATATTTAAGCCCCGAATTAGCTTATTAGCTATTAAATCTACTACTAGCTTACGTAAACTTAGTAGCTCGTTTTAATAGCCCTTGTTTATAGTAAGAGGATCGCTTATTTAACCTTTATTTAAATATCGGCCTCTCTTAGCCCTCTTTCTTAAGCCCTTTAAGCATAGCCCCCTTACGCTAAGTAAGCTTCTTACTCGCGCTATATTATAGTTAGCAAGTCTCTTCTTAAGTTATATAACCTTATTTAAAAGGAGCTTTAAATATATTAAGGGCCTATATATACTTAGTTTAGTAATATATAGCTAAATAATTATTTATTTAAAGCTAAAGAAGGAAGGGGGAAATCTTTATTTAAGCTACGTAGCTTTATACTTTATAGGGGTCGCTTAAGTAGTCCGTACTTAAGTTAAGTTCGGGTTAAACTTAGGCCGAGTTTAGGTAAAGTCTTATACGACTTTAGCTATATATTAGCTTAACTCCGGGTTATTCGCTATAGTATAACTATAGCTCTTTTTATAGTATAGCTTATAATAACTAGCTATAATACGTATCTAGGAATTTTAAATTTATTTAAAAAATAGATATAAATTCTTTTATTAAGGTTTATACTAGTAAATACGTTAATTATATTAAGGGATTAGGTTTAAAGGTTAAATGTTATAACTATAGCTATAAGAATATAGAAATTCCTTTTTACTTAAGTAGCTATATAAGTTTCTTTATAAATATAAAGCTATAGGTCTTTATATATATAAAGGCAGGCCTTAAAATTTCGTAGATATCCGTGCTTATTAAATTTATAAGTAAAAGTCTAAGCCTATAGTAAAAGTTAAGTAGTTCTTTAATTTTAAGGCGTATAATTAAAAGAAAGGTCTTCTTTTTAAATAAGAATTTCTACTTTACTTTTCCGGCTTCTTTAAATTCTTTACTAAATTAATACGTTACTAAGTTCGACTAAATTTAACGGAGGGGCGGTAAATCTCTACTATATATCTTCTTATTTTAAAAATCATAAAAAGAAGCATTAAATATAGCTTATAAAAGCTATAAGGAAAGTAGCGGTAAAAAGGTAGTAAAAGCAGTATTATTCCCTATAAATTAAGAAGCTTAAAAAGGCCTAGAAAAAAGCTTTTAAAGATTTTATATATTCTTTAGTATATCGTCCGCTATAAGAATATTTGTTATGCCGTCGAAATTAATACTTTAAGGCAGGCGGCTTAAAAGCTCGATTTAAAAGATATTACGTAATATTATTTCGTCTATAAAATCATTATCGGAAAGTGCCTCTTTTAAGCTCTTTAATAGTTTATTTTAAGTATTTATAGTATTAAGTTCTAGCGAGGAATCTAAGGTTAGAAGCTATGTATAAATAAGAGAATTTAACTTTATCGTTTTTATCGCGTCTTATACTTAAATTTCAATACTTTTTAAAATCATTATATATAGTATTAGTATAATCTCTAATATATAATTAAAATACGTATTCCTTAATTAATACGGGGTCCTACGTAGGTACTATCTTTATAAAAAAAGACTGCTTATTAAAAGTAATATGTTATAACCTTTAAACCTCTTATTAAGAAAGGATAAAATTTTAATAGATATTAATAAAGTCGTAACTTACTAAGAAGCCGACTTTTATATAGTCCTTAAGCTTAAAGGTTTCTTTATAGTTTTCTTAAGAGCTTTTATTATAAATAGGTAAGCTTTATAGCTATATATATAAATAGAAGAATCAAGGGAAAAAGGGGGAATTCCCTTACTATTCTCTATAAGCTACGTTGATAGTTTCTTAGTAAGAGAAGTCTAAAGACTTAAAGGAGTCCTTTAAGACGTTTTATTATAAAGGAAAGTAGCTATTCTTTAGATTCTTAGTAAAAAAGTAATAAGTAAATTTAAGGAAATTCGCATTATATTGGCCTTTAAGGAAATTACCCCCTTAGCACGCTCTATCAAGCCGTTTTAAGCTAGTATATCAGGGGTAGAAGGTTTGTTAATAATCCTTTATACCGTAATAAATTCTTAGTATTCTTTTTATAAGGCTTTATTATTATTCTTATAAATTTATAAATAGTAAGGTTAAATTACCTCCGTGTAAAGCTTTAAAAGCTAGTAAGGTAGTTTAAAAGCTCTTTTAATATTAAATTTAGAAGGGCGTAAAAGGAAATTAAGCTAGTAAAGTCGTCCTTAATAAAAAAAGTAACTTTCTTCTTATTATAAGATGCCGGTAGCGAAAAAAGGTCGTAAAAATCCGATAAAAAAGCCTCGTAGCTTTTATAGCTAATTATACTTATAGTATAATTTTCTTTGCTTCCCCGAGCTTATAAGGCTTATTATAGTCGGGGATAGTAATAAATATAGGAATAAATATACCCTTATTAAAAAGGGTCTTTTATAAGAATTACTCGTTAAAGTGCCTTGGTTTTTTATACTAAAACTAAAAAGAAAAGGAAGACGTAGTTATAGCGAGCTCTTGTTTTTTCGTTTAGGGAAAGAATAAAGAGGAAAAAGAAAAAGAAAGTAAAAAAAGAATAAAAGTAAAAAAAAAAGCTACTTTAATTTCGTTATATTCGATAACGTATTAATTATATAATAGCTGCGTTTTATAGACTTCCTTTGTAATAGTAAAAATACTGCTTATTTTAGAATTTTCATAGATCTTTGCTTATTATAATTTTAGTAAGGAAGAAACGCTTATATAAAAAGTTAGTATAAGGGCGACGTTATTTAACTAAAAGAATCGGGAAGAAATTCGTATAAAAACGGTGCCGTATCGAAGGATTAAGGACTCCTTAAAGCATATTAAGGCTAAGGCTTACGTCGGTATATAATTTAAGAAGCGGTTTAAAGCGTTAAAAATATACTTATTTAATTAGCAATTAGGGATAAATAAGTTTTTTAATAGGTATACTTATGCGGGTACTTATAATATAGTACGAGGGGCCGTTTTAGCTACGGCTACAGCCTATACTAATTTATTTATTTAATCCGGGTTTTCCGAGGATTTAAAATCCGAGTTAAGATTTATAAAAGCGGATTTCTATTTCTCTGCTTTACGAAAAGCGCTATCGACTTAGGCTTTATTATAAGGGATAGTAAGGAATTCTTAAATCGTTTTTTTAATTTTTTTATTTAGTTTCTAGCCGTTTAGTCGTATTTTATTATTATAATAAAAACAGTCTATATTATAATACTTTCTTTTATAAAGGCAAAAAAGCAATAAAAAGGCTAAAAGGTCTTTAAAAAAGTAGCATTAAAAATAGTAAGGAAGTGGATTTTACTCTCATTATTAATTTCGTAGCTTATTATCTTTCAAAAATCTTTAAAATTTCAATGCCGTTTTAAAAGGTTTTGTACTACCCGTTCTTTTTTATATCTTACTTAATCGTCTATTTAGTTAATTTAATAATAAGTAAAGGAGCTGTTAAGGCTAAAAATAGCCTTTAAAAAGCTTTATATAAGGCGTAGGCCTTATACCTTTAAAATCGACGTTCTTTTTATATTTTTCAGGGCCTTTTACTAGTTTATAATCTAAGTAGCTAAGTAAGTTTTATTTAGTAAAGATAAAATCTTTAAAATATTCGTAAGGACTTTTTTTCCCTTATTCTATAAAAAGAGCTATACCCGTCTTTATAGTAAGGAAAGTTTAGTAGAAATATTATAAATACCTATAATTATAAAATAACAATTTCCGATTTCTTTATAATATATTGCTATAAAGTATAAAGAGATTTTTACTTATCTTTATAACTTTATAAATTAGTTTAATACTTTAAGTAAAAGGCCTTATAGGTTTTTAAATTATAAATAAAAAGGTTTGTAATTTCTTTTGCTTAAGGATTAACTTATAAGACTAAGAGTTCCTTAAAAAGCCGTAAAAAGAGCGTTTTCGATATAACTAAAAGATTAATTTAATCCTAAATTCCATAAGAAGTAGCTTATTTTATATTGTTAAAATTTAATATTCTTTTTTAAAAGGGCCGTGAAATACGTTTCCCTTTAAAGAATATATAAATTCTATTATTCTAGTTAAAGGGGAAAATAAGGCGGCTTAAATAAAGGTGCTTTTATAAGTAATTTTCTATAAGGAGAGCAATTTTTACTCTTAAAAGACGTAATGAACTAGTAAGGACATAATAAAATAAAGGTGCCGTAACAACTAATTTCTCTTATATAAAGTAAAAGAGATCCGGGCTTTTAACTATTAAACGTAAAAAAGGCTTATTTAGGGCATTTAGTAAGAGAGTAATTTATATAAAAAGATTTAGCTTATAAATAAAAAGAAAGAATAGGTAACTAAGTAATAAAGTTCTTATTTTATTATTTTAATAGCTATTTAAGAGCCTATATATAATAAAAAGTAATTTAAAATAAGTATAGTAATAATAAATAGTTTAATAAAGAACAATAAATAACAAGTAGTCTTTATTAAAAAAGAGGTTTATAAAAGATCTGTATACTAAAAGGTAAAATAGCTTTTAGTTTATACGTAGCTAGAAAATAAAGGGAAGCTTTAAGGAGGCCGAAATTAAAAAAAGCCTTAATAAGGCTCGTACTACTACTACTACTATTATTACTACTACTATTATCACTACTACTACTACTACTATTATTACTACTACTATTATTACTACTACTACTACTACTATTATTAGTTATAGCGTATCTACTATTATATTAAGGAATAGATATAATAATATCGCTAGTTTTAGCCTAACTATCTTAACTTCGGCTTTAATCTTTTTATAAGCCTTAAATTATAAGACTAAAGTAAAGTTAATAAGGTCTTTTTAATAAGAAACTAAAAAATCTTAGCTTAGTAATATATTAGCTACTAAGCGTTTTACTATCTAAGTGCTAATCCTTACTTTAATAACTATAAGGCTATTATTTAGCCTTCTTAGTATATACGCGAAAGATTTTACTTATTTAATAGTAGCTATTTTTCTTACTTTTTAAATAAGAATTTATTAAGAAGAGTTTAAAATTATATCTTAAAAGTCTTTACTAAGTCGGCTTAAATAAGGCTTTAGTTTACCTTAATATTTATATAAGCTTTAATACTTATCTTAAGCTTTCCTTTTTTATAAACTAGTTAGCGTATATAAGTAAATTATAACAGCTTATTAAAGCTTTATAGTTAAACATTAAAAAAAGCCTTAATTATTTAAACGCTTTATAGCTTTTAAATAACTACTTATTATACTAAGCTATATTTTTATATAATAACGTTTTAGCTAAAGTTAAAAAGGTATTTATCTTGCATATATTAATAAAGTTTATTTTTAAGGGGAAGACTTTATTATAAAATCTATATACTTTAGTAGCCTTTTAAACTAAGTTTATTATAGTATAAATTATAACTTTCTTTAAGCTTTTACTAGTATCCGTTTAAGCTCCTTCTATATTATACGTTTTATCCCTTAAATAGTTATTTATTTTTACTATAGTTCTTTCCTTAGTTATAAAGTATATTTAGTTTAGTTTTAGTATAAATAAGTATATAGGTTTAAAAGTCCTTTTTCTATTAAGCTAAAAGACCTTAGTTTATATACTTAGCTATTTAAATAGGTTTTTTCCTTATCTTAGTTAATGTTATAAGGCTTATAGTATATTCTTTTAAGCTAAGCGGTCTATAAATATAACTCGTAGGTTTAGCAAGCCTTTAATAAATAGTTAAAGCGTCTTAAATTATCCTTTAAGTATATATAAAGTATAGCTAGTTAAGCCTTGTTTTTTTATAAGTTAAACCTATTTCTTTTGCGCTAATAAGTGCTTTTAAGATCTTTAAGTATATTTAACTTATAGTTAAAGAAGAATTTCCTTATATTTATTAATCTATTTATTAATATTCTTATTTCTTTTTAAACGGTATAAAGACTCTTATAAATAAATATTTAGCTTTTAATAGATTATTATAATTAAGTAGTTTAGCTAATAAATCATAGCCTTAGCTTTATATTATAAGCGCGATATTTAAAACTTAAAGTTAAACTTTATTATTATATCTTTAATAGCAAAATGCTTTTTATTAAGTGCTTATATTATTTTATTTAAGTAGATTTTAAACTGCCTTTATAAAGCGGAGGTTCTTAAGCTTAGTCTTATACTTAACTCGCTAAGCCTTTCTTATTATAGTTTTAAAAGGTTTCCGGAATACTATTTCGCTATACTTTTTTAAAAGAAAGGAAGCAATTAAATAGCTAATTTATTTATATAAGCCTTACTTTTTTTTATATTTTAGTAAATAAAGTTAATAAAATAGTTTACTCCTTAAAATATATTAGCTTTATTATTTTCGTAGACTTTATTAAAAGATACTTTTAAAGGTCTTTATAAGTTAAATCCGTTAACATCCTTAGCTTATAGTTAAGGCTTTTCTTAAGGCTTTATAAGCGCTTCTCCTTTTCTTAGTGCTTAAAAAAAACTAAATAATTATTTATTTAATATTACTATTATTCTTATTTAAAGGCTAAAGCTATCTTTAGTCTTAATATTTACGCGCTAAGTATAAAGAAGTTTAGCCTATTAAGGGTATCGCGTATTATATTTTCGTTGCTTATTATTAAAGTCTTAGTCTTAATACTCTTATTAAGTGCTTAACTTCTTATTTTAAATTTATCTTAAAATCCAGTATACTATAAGGCCTTAAGCGTAAAAGGCTTATTTATATTAATTCAAAGTCTTAAAAACGCTTTAGTTAGCGCGGCTATAGTAAATAAAGCTAAATAGTAATATTAAACTAAGAAACTACTAAGTATTTTTTAAAGCGGATTTCTAGTTAAGGCTTATAAACTAAACTTTATAAATAGTATATAGTAAAAATGTCTACTAAGCTTATTATCTTAAGGGAAAGGCAGCTTTATTATACGCTTAATCCGGAAGGTATTTAAAAAGCGGGGAACTAAAAAGTCTTAAAGTTAGCTAATCTATACTTTTTTTCTTTAAAAGATAATTAATTTATTTAAGTAATACTAAATTTAGTTTACTTAATTATATAAGTTTTATCGTTTTTTAGTTTATCTTTTATTAGTAATTTAAAAGCTATTACTTTTTAAAGGGCGGTAGTTTTAGCTTAGCTAAGTAGGACCTATTTTATATCTTATTTAGCTTTATAAGCTATTATAGTATAATACTTTAAAAAAATTTAAAGGAGATTATTAAATTAAGATACTTAGTAAGCCGTGGCTTTTTCTGCTTTTATAGCTTACTTATCTTAAAATTGTATTATAAGCGTATTAAGAAAAAGGTGTTTATTATTAAGATTAAACTTAAAGGTTAATAAGAGCTTTTTACTAAAGAAAATAACGTTTAATATTAAACTTCTTATAAGATAAGTGCTTAATCGTGCGATATAGTCGCTTTTAACTTAGTAGATATTTAAAGAATCTTTATTTAAATAAGTAAGAATTCTTACTATTTACTATGCTTTATAGTATAAAGGTAAGAGGATAAAGCATAGACTAATTACTATAATTTAAAGCTAATACTATAAATTAATTACCGCTAGTTAAAGCTAGTATTATAAACTAATTACTATTAGTTAAGCTAGTATAATAAACTAATTATTATATACAAACGTATATAAAGGTTTATAAATAGTAAAAAGCTTATCTTTTTTTTAATATATATTTAGCTACTTTATACCTATTTTTTAAGCTAATTTTGCAGATCTTTAACTATATTATTTTGCTATTTATCGTTAGTACGTAAATAAACCGTAAAAAAACTGTAAATATCCTTATAAAATCACTAAATAGGCTAGGTATAAGCTTACGTAAAAACACTATAAACTATAATTAAGGAAATCTTATAAATATTATTAAATATCCTTTAGAAATCGCGGTAAGGTCTATCTTATATTGTTTAAAATATTTCCTTAGTTATAAATAAGCTAAACCGGAAATAGAATATCTTGTAAAAATTCTTAGATATCCCTTAAGAATACTAGCAAAATCCGTTAAATAGCTTTTATAGTGTTTTTTATAGTTAAAAACGTTATAAACTATAGTTAGATAGCCTCTTTAAATATTTATAGTTATATTTTAAAAACCTTAATAGGGTTTACTTTATAATATTTATTGCGTCTTTTAAGCGAGCCTTTATAGCGCGTGCTTTAAGCATTTTTACTATAAGGTTTTATAAGGGCTTTTTAAGAGCTAAGTAAGAAGTTTAAGCGTAGCTGCTTAGATTCTATAATATATACCTTATCTTCTTATAAGTATAGCACCTTTATAGATTATGTTAGCTTTATCCTCCTCTTAGCTAAGTTATAGCATTAACTTTACTTATTAAATTATTGCTTTTAAAATCTTTTAGTCTTAAGTTACTTTATTTATTGCATTTCTTTAAGTTTTAAAACGGCTACTTAGTTTAATTTTTCTTTTAGCTTTACTATAATTTACGCTACTTAATTAGTATATACCGAAAAGTTTAAAGTCTCTTTAAGGCGAAGGCTTAAGGCGCCTTTTAATAATATGATTTATATATTATATAGCTACGATTACCCTCCTGCTTTAATAAGCTTTTATTTAAACTTAGAAAGAAACGCTATAAACGTTAAGTTCTTACTTTATTTAATTGTATAGATAGCCGCGATAGCCCGTAATTAAATATCTATTTTAATATAAATTAAGTTAAAGTACTTAAAAAACTCTTATTAATTATAGCCTTAATTTATATAAATATTATAGTAACTCGCTATAGTTTACTATAGCTTAATATTTAAGTAGTAATAAATTAAGTAATAGACCTTTTTTAAGTTTAAAAAGAAGTCTTAGTTAATCTTATACTTATTATATATATATTATGCTTAAGGTATTAAGTAGTAATACTAGCTATTAAACTTTCTTAGCGCTAAGAGCGGCTTTTACTAGTTCTTTTGCTTTATTACTTCCTTTTTTATCGCGGGCATTATAGCCCTTACTATTATATTAAAAGGTAATATTAAGCTACTAGTTAATAAGCCGGCCTATCTTTATATATATATTCTTACTATCTTTTTTAGCTTTTATATTAATGCTTTAAATTAACTTATTAGCTATTAAATTAACTACTAGGTTGCTTAAACTTAGAAGCTTTTTTTAAAAGCCCTTACTTATAGTAAGAAGATTACTTACTTTACCTTTATTTTAATATTAGCTTTTCTTAGCCCTTCCTCGTACTTTGTTTAAGCATAGCCTTTTAACGCTAAGTAGCCTTCTTATATATATTATCTTATTAATAGTTTGTCTCTTTTTAAGTTATATAACCTTATTTAAAAAGAGCTTAAAATATATTATAGGCTAGTATGTCCTTAGTTTAGTAGTATATAGCTAAATAATTATTATTTAAAGCTAAGGAAAGAGAAAAGAAAACTTTATTTAGGCTATATAGCTTCTTATTTATAAAAGTTGCTTAAGTAGCTTATACTAAAGTTAAGTTCGGGCTAAAGTTAAGCTAAGTTTTAGTAAGGTCTTATACGACTTTAATTCTATATTAGCTTAACCTTTAAGCATTCGCGATAATATAACTATAGCTTTTTTAATAATATAGCTTATAATACTTATAAACCGCTTATATTAAGCTAGCTACTTTAAGTTTTATAAGTTAATATTAAGGTTCTCCGCTTTAAAAAGCGCAGCTTAAGTAAATAATAAGCTAAACCTTAGTTTATACTAAGAAGGTCTTTTTATTTTATTCCGTGCTTTCCTTAAAGTAAAAGGCTATAGCTACTACTTTCTATTTTTAAGACGCGTTAATTTAAATAAATAGTTATTAAGCAAGGTTAAAGTAATAAATTATTTAAAACTTAGTAAGATTTTTCGTTAATATTATAAAGGCCTTTTTCTTTTTTAAAGTAAGCTAAAACGTAGCTTTCGCAATATATTATCCTTATCTTTAGCTCTTTAATAAGACTTTTTCTTTTTATCTTACTTAAAGTAGCTTTATTATTTATTTTTATAAGATATAAACCTTTTTAGCAAAATATAAGACTATATAGCGTAGTTACCTAATAAAGACGATTTATTTCTAAAGCTATTAAAGGGTTTTTAAGAATATAATATCTTTTAAAGCTTATACGTATTTATTTATATTTATTATACTAATAGCGTTTACTTTGAATCTAAGTAGTTCTATGTTAAAGTATACTAAGAAGGATTTTAGTCCTAAAAAGGTAATATAATAGTTGTAAAAAGCATGAAATACTACTTTAAAGTATGAAAAGTATTCTTTAGTTATATTAAAGTCGATAATAATATTGTTAATATAAGCCGCTGTATATTTTCAGTATTAATAGAAGATATTATTAATAAATCTTTTAATATATACTAAAAGGTTTTTAAAATCTATAAGAATAACTAGTAGCTTTTTAAGCCCGTAATAACTTATAAACATAAATCTTTCTTAGTAGTCTTAGTAAACTAAGAATTAGTAAAAAAACGACTATACGTTTATTATACTAATAAATATTTTCTTATTAAGGCGCTTAATTCTATTACTTAAAAGTAGTATTAAGAAAGCGTTTAAAGTAATAATAGTATTAATTCCTAATTAATCTAAAACTACTTATTTTTCTTTTTATTTACTATCTTTTATACTATAAATACCGGCGCTATAAAAAAGGTTAGCTTTTAAACTTATTTTTATTATATTCTTTTAATTAGTTGGCTAAATATTATATTTACTACTTTTTATCCTTTTCGCTTAACGGATATAATCCTAATACGACTTATAAGTATTATTATTCTTTTATTAAAAGAATATATACATATACTGATTTATATATATATATTACTTCTTTATCTTTTTAAAAGCAGGGGAATAATATAATAATATTTTAAACCTTTCAAGTATATTTTAAGTTTTTAGCGTAAATTTAAACCCTTTTATTAGTAGTAAGTTTAAGTAAATCCTTAGTTCAGCCGATTTCGAGCTTGTAGTTTACTATAAGATTTTTTTATTAAAAGTCTTTAAGAGGGCTTTTCTTTTTTAGATTTTTTATAAGGACTTCCGCTAAAAGAACGGAAGTATTAACCTCTTTATATAGCTTAAACTATTTATTAAAGTTTATAATTATCTTTACCTTTATCTTTAGCAGAGTATTAATAGTTCTTTTAAGCAGTTTATTATTATAAAGCTTTTATAATCTTATATTATTATTTAAGTAAACTTAAAGTTATTAAGGACAAATATTATATCGCGCTTTTTTAATCGTGCTTAGACTTATATAAGTAAAGCATAGCTTAAGTTAGCTAAAATTATTATAATTGTTAAGTAAATTACTTATTTATATATTACTAGCTTTAACTAAACTATTTTAACTTTAGCTTTAATTCTTTTATAAGCCTTAATTTATAAGGCTAAAGTAAAGTTAATAAGGTCCTTTTTATAAAAAACTAGAAAATCTTAGCTTAGTAATATATTAGCCGCTAAGCGTTTTACTATTTACTATACCTTATAATATAAAGATAAAAGATAAGGCGTAAACTAATTATATTTAGTTAAAGCTAGTACTATAAACTAATTACTATTAATCGGGCTAGTATAATAAACTAATTACTATCTATAAACGTATATAAAGGTTTATAAATAGTAAAAAGCTTCCTTTTTAAAGCATATTTAGCTAGTTTATACTTAGTTTTTTAAGTTAGTTTTTAGGATTTTTAACTATATTATCTAACTATTTCTTATTAGTATATAAATAAAATATAAATATCTTTATAAAATCACTTAATAAACTAAGTATAAGCCTAGTTAAAAATAGTATAAACTAAAGTTAAGGAAATCCCTTAAATATTTTTTTATACTTTATAAGAATCGTAATAAAGTTTATCTTATATCTTTTAAAGTATTTCCTTAGTTAAATTCGGGCTAAACTATAGTTAAGGTATCCCGTGGAAATCTTTAGATATCCCTTAAAAATACTAATAAAATCTATTTAATAGTTTCCGCGTAGTTAAAAATATCGTAAACTATAATCGGAAAACGTCTTAAGTATTCATAGTTATATTTAAAAAGCCTTAGCGGGGTCCGCTTAGTAATATTTATTATGTGTTTTTAAGAAAGTCTTTATAGCGTATACTCTTAGCGTTTTAACTATAAGGTTTTTTAAGGGCTTTTTAAAAGCTAAAAAATGAGTTTAAGTATAGCCGCTTAGACTTTTTAATAATCTTCTTTAAGTAAAAAAGAAAGATTTACGTCTTTATTAAGTTTAAAGTAAAAATAAAGAAAAAGAGGCGCTAAGTAATAACTTTATAATAGCGTTTTTACGTTATATTAGTAGTATATTGTCCTTACTTTCTAAATAGCTTTTCGGCTTATCCGATTTATAATAGTTACGCCGCTAAAAAGGGTAAGTAAATAGCCTTATTTAAAGTCCGTATTATTTTTTTAGTCGTACGTTTTATCTTATTAAAGCGATTAAAATCCCCGGCTAAAACTAGTAATAAGGTTTTTAACTTAAATAAAGCTTATACTTAAGTGCCTCTTATATTATAAAAGGTTATACTACTTAGGAATATTTATCTCCTATAATAAAATATATTATAAAAGACTAAATTATTTAAGCTTTGTTTTATATTATTATCTTATTAACTTTTTATGCTATTTTTAATCCCTTACTTAGTCCTTTATACTACTTATTAGCTTTATAAGCTATATATAGGCGAAATATTATATTTTACTTATTACTACTATTATAGCTATCCTCCGCTTTTTTTTACTAAACTTTCTAACTTCTTATCCTTTTTATATAGCGCTACTACTTATACCTTTCCGCGTACTAATATATATTTAGCTATTAAGATAGTATTAAGGTAAGGCTAAGTTGTTCCGCTAATTATTCTAAGCACGGTTAATATTAAGGTTTTAAACCTTTATATCTTTACTTAAAAGCGGGTAATAAAGTTCTTAATAGCTTTAATACTTACGTCTTTACTTTTAAAGTTTTAAACGTTTTTAATAGTCTTAAAGAACCTTACTATAAAAAGGACCTTAAGGGTAAAAGTATAAAGTATATAGTTAGTATAAATTAAGGAGCAAATAGGTATAAGAGAGAGCAGGTATGTAGCTACGAGTAAGGGGATTAAAATGGAGCAAAGAGTGTGCGAAAAGGTAAAGAAATAGGTAAGATATGTATATTTAAGGTTAATAATCTATTTTAGGTAAAGGGGGAATTAAGGCCTCTTTATATATACAATTCTTAAGCTATAAGTAACTTAAGTGATTTAAAAAGAAGCCCCCTATTTAGGGTAGTTATATATAGTAGGCTAATAGCTATTATTAAGTTAATATTATATTTATAAGCCTAGGGATTAATTCCGCAAGGAATACAAGGTGGCGCAGCGACTTAGCACGGATGATACATAGAGTCTCTATATATAACTCTTCTTAATCCGCTTATAACTTGCTTATATATACGTGAAATAATATAAGAAAATATATATAGTTTGCAAAAATATATAGCGGATTTCATATATATTTTAGCGTATCTATGTCGCGTGTTATCTTTGCTATATTTAGCCTATAGGCTGCGGGAGAGTATATTTTACTCCCTTATAGCCTCCTTAAAAAGGTACTTATAGCATATAAGTACGCTTTAAATATACTAACTAAAGTAGAGTAAAAAACCTTTAAGATAAGGAAAAAATTCTTTTTTTATAGCTTAAGAAAACCTATTTTTTATAAGGAAAAACTTAAAGCTTTTAATCTTTCTTAAAGGGAAAAACCTATTATTATTATTTTAAGTAAAACCTCTTTATTTTATTATCTTAAGAAAACCTTTATATAAGTAAAAAACCTTACGTTATATAAAGAAAAGCTTAAAAAAGCAAGGAATAGCTAAAACCTATTATTATAAAGATTTATATTAAAACCTCTTTAATTCTTAAGAAACTTCGGAATTTATTAAATAGTATAAAACCTAATCCCTTAATAAATATATCTACTATATTAACTTAAAAATTTATAGAATAAACTTAAATTTCCTTTTCTTAAATACTATTACGTATAAAATTATATACTAATCCTATATGTTTTCCTAGCTTATATAATTTAGGATTCTTTACTATTTTTTAAAAGCAGATTAATTATTTATAAAATTTAAAGGGACTTTATTTTTAAGTATATTTATAGACATTCCTTTAGCTATTACTACGCCTTATAGCATAAGGATAGGGGGACAAGGCGCGGACTAATTACTACCGGTTAAGGCCGGTACTACGGACTAATAACCGCTAGTCGGGGCCGGTACTACGGACTAGTTACCGCTAGTCGGGCCGGTATAACGGACTAGTTAACGCACGTAAACGTATATAAGGGTTTAAAAATAGTAAAAAGCTTATTTATTCTTAAAAGCATAGCTAGCTACTTTATACTTAGTTCTTTAAGCTAATTTTAAGGGTCTTTAACTATACTATCTATAGTGTGTAGATAAACCGTAAATATCCTTGTAAAATCGCTAAATAAACTAAGTATAAGCTTAATTAAAAACACTATAGACTATAGTTTAGGAAATCCCTTAAATATCCTTAGATATCCCTTAGAAATCGCGGTAAGGTTTATCCTATATCTTCCGGAGTGCTTCTATAGTTAAAAACGGGTCTAACTATAATTAGGATATCTAGCGGAAATCCTTAAATATCCCTTAAAGATACTAGCGGAATCCGCTTAGTAGTTTTTACGGTGTTTTTTATAGTTAGAGACGTTATAAACTATAATCGAACGTTATAAACTATAGTTAGGTAGGCTCCTAACCCTCCGTAGTAGTATTTAGGAGACCTTAGAGGGGTCCGACTAGTAATGTTCGTCGTATTTCCTTAGGCGAGCCTTCGTAGTGCGTGCTTTAGGCGTTCCTATCGCGGGGTTTTATAGGGCTTCCTTAAGAGTAAAGTAAGGAGTCTAGGCGTAGCCGTTTAGATTCCGTAATAGCTATTATATTTAAATAGCTATATAAATATAAAGCTTCTTTATTAGCCTCCTTAAGGCCTATATATTTAGCCTTGTATATAAAAAGTGCTATAAATTTTTATTTTTAGTAAGCCTAGCTTATAAGGTTATTATTTATAAAGAAATAGTATCCGGAGACTAACTTATAGTTTATAAGATCGCTAGCTTAATTAGCATTAGTATAGGCTTTGAAAAATAGTATATTAAATGCTATATTATAGTTATAGTATATGCTTAGGCTAAAATATTTATTTAGATATTTCTAAATCGTATCTAGTGCTTTAATATATAGTATCTTTAGATTAAAAGCAAATATAGCACATGTTTTTACTGCGTATAATATATCGAGCCTTAAAAACAATGCTAAAAATAATAGTAAGCCTATTTATATTAAATATAATAGGATATCTTCTTTTATAACTATATAGTCTTTTATTTTATTTAATTTTAATCCTTTTATAGTAAGGGTTTTTAAGGTTCTTATATTTTATTAATTAAATTCCTTTATCTTATTATAAGTATGTTCTTCTTAGGATATATATATATTATTTTTCGCTTTATTTATAGTTATAGTTATTCCTAAGAAGACTTTTACTTCGCTTAAAGATTAAATCTTAAAGACCTTACTTATATTATTAATTATATAAGTTATAGAATCCTAAATAGGCCTAAAGAATAAAACATCGTCTATATAAACTAATATAGCTATATATAGGTTATTGTTTATAAATACCCCTTTATCTATAAGTAGGTAGGAAAATTCTTACTCGCTTAAGACCTTAAATAATAAGTTATACTAAAGCATTAAACTTTATTTAAGACCGTATAAAGCTTTCTTTAATTTTATAATAAGCTTTCTATTTTTATTACACTGCCTTTTATTTTTATACTTTAGGTCTTATTTATAATATAGTCTTTATAACCTTATAGTATATTTATATATGTTTTTATATTTATATCTATATATATAAATGCATTTTTTATATTGTATTATTATATTTGCTTATTATTAGTTATAGCTAGTATTAATAAAAGTCTAGTAAACTCGGGTTTAGCGGTTATAGAGAAGGTTTTAATATAGTCTAAGCCGTATATTTACTTATAGCCTTATGCTATAAAGCGAGCTTTATACTTAGTTATGTTATTTTTATTATCCTTCTTTATTCTATAGACCTATCGGCCTCTTAAAGCCTCCTTATTACTAGGAAGCTCTTATATTTCTTAAATATCTAGACTTATAAGTTTGTTTAGTTTAGTTAGTATAGCTTTATATTAGTCTTTTGCTTACAAACTATTTATAGCCTACTTATAAGTAGTAGGCTTTATAAGATCTTTATTTCCTTTTATAATAAAAAGGATATGTTTTATATTATTGTTATTAATTATAATATTCTATAGAGGGTATTTTAGAAAATCTTTATAGTATTTAGTAGGCTTTTTAAGTATTTCTTCCTAAATCCTTTAATCCTTTTACTAAGTATTGTTATCGCTAGTATTATTATTGCTAGTATTATTATCTATTCTATTAGTATCTTTAGTATTTATATTATTAGTATTTATATTACTTATCTTTATATTACTATTACTTATATTACTTATATTATTAGTATTATTACTACTACTATTATTATTATTATTATTATGACTAGTCTTATTATTTTTAGTATTATAGTTATTTAGTAGCTTCTTTAAAGAAGGCATATTATTAAAATTAGTATATTCCTCTTTATTAAAGAAGTTAATTTTAAGTATAGTTATATCTTTAAAAATTATTACTTTTCGTTTAGAAAAGTTATAAATTTTCTAAGCGGTATCTTTATAGCTTATTATCACCCCTTTATAACCTCTAAGCTTTAGTTTATTATTAAGAGTTTTATTTATAAAAAATATAGTGCTTTTAAATACCTATATTTTATTTAAGTCTTCTAAACTTAAAGCGATATTATCCTTCTTTTCTATAAGGGATATAAAGCCTATAATAGAATGTGGGGACCTATTATATATATATATAGCTACTAAAATAGCCTTACCTTATAGGTGTTTTAGTAGGTTTAAGATAAAAGGCATAGCCCTTACTTTATTAAGTATAGTTTTGTTTATCCTTTCTATTTTACCGTTAAAATAAGGGGTATATACAGGACTTATATTATATATAGGGCTGTTGTTTAGGCAGTTTAGGTTTATATTATATATCAATTCTCTAATAATATTAAAGAAAACTTCTTTTATAGTAGTTTTATTTCTATTATTTTCCAATTCCTACTTATATTTTAAGAATTTAAGTAGATATTCTGCCTTACCCTTTATAAGGTATATTCTTGGATATCTTGTTTTAGTATCCAAAAAGAATATTAAGTATATATGATATTATAAGTAAGGGTTTTTATACGGCCCTAAATATTAATATATATTTTATCTAAAAAGAGATATTTGCTTTTCGAAAGAGTCTTTGTCTTTTTATCTGTTTATTTAGCTTTTATATAAGCTTCGCATTAGTTTATCTTAATTATATTATCTTTTTTTATATTTATATTAAAATACCTTTTTCTTATATATCTATATAGTGATTTATAATTTATATATCTTAGTCTTTTATACTAAAGAAGTATATTTCTAGTCTTCTTTTTATCTATAGACTTTTTATCTTTATTTTTACAGGTATTGTTTATAAGTGTATTATTTATATATATATTATCTATAGGTATATTGTTTATAGATATATTGTTTATAAATATATTATTTATAGATATATTATTTATAAGTATATTATTTATAGACCTTTTGTAATTATATATTTTATTAATAATTTAAAAGCAAGTCTTTATAACTAAAAGAATATAATATAGGCCGTTATTAATAAAGCTTTATATAAGTATTTTTACTTCTTTATCTAAAGTAGTTATATTATTTTTACTTATTAAAGTAAAGGTATTATAAAGAGATAATTAGCTTATTATATTAATACCAATTTAGGGTATATAAAGACAGTTTTTTAGTATATAGCGTATATTGCTATTAGGAAATTTAAAATAGAAATTTTCTATACCTTTAACTATAATAAAAGACGCTTTTCCCTAGGTAATAGTTATATATATATCTTTATAAGAAAAGAAGAGTGAATTATTATATACTATATACTTCGAAGCCTTTATATTAAAGATAAAGTTATATATATTCCCTTTTCTTATTTTTATAATATTTTTATCAACCTTAAGATCAACCTAAGAAATAAAGGAAAGAAGAGGCTTTAAAGTTCTTATAATATTTCTTATATTAGCTTTCTTTTTCTCTTTTAAAGAGGTATATAAAAGAGGTATATATATAAAGAGTATAGTAAATATAAAGTGGATAAAAGGTATAAAGGGTATAGAGGGTATAAAGAGTATAGAAGGTATAAAGGGTATAAAGAGTATAAAGGGTATTAAGGGTAAAAGAAAAGGGTTATTTACTTAAGCTAAGAAGTTAGAAATATAAAGTATTTCTTTAAAGGGAGAGGACCTTTTAAAGGAGGAAATTCGTCTTTTTTTTAGCCTTTAACTACTAATTTTCTTATAACTAAAACTCTCTCTTAAAAAGACTCTCTTAAGGAGGGTATAGGCGTAGAACGCCTTTTATTCTCATTTAAATAGTCCTAAGAAGGTTTAATTAGAAAGGGCCTTGTTTAAGAGTAAGGGGGAATCGAAGCTTTTAGTTTAAAACCTACTGCCTTTACCTTATCTTTATTTTCCTCGAGCTAAAAATTGTCTTTTATAATATAGCCCTTTTTATATTTTTTATAAAAGATAAGGTTTTTACAATATAAAAAGAACAGCTAATTAAAAAAGAACCTTTTAAAGCTTTAATCTTTTTAAACTTATTAATTAAAGAGGGAGAAAGTGATTTTAAAGTATAGGCTTAAGCGTTATCTCGAAGAGCTTAAAAACATTAGTTATAAAGCTAAAATAAGAGCTATTTAAGCATTTTAAAATCTATATAATAATCACTACCTTAAGGATTTTAACTTCTTGTGTATTTAGCGTATTAAAAAGCTCTTTTATCTTATTAAGATATATCTTAATTAAAGTATAGGTTTTACAGGGTTATATTAAATCATTTCTTTTTAAGAAGAAAATACGATGTAAAATGTACTAAGTTATAAAGGGCTTTTAAAGCTTCTTTAGCTAACTTTATAGTTATATAGTATTTTCGTTAAGTAAGAGGATTATCCTTAACTATAAGACGTATAAGGGTAAGAATTTCTGCGGATTTAGTATATAGATCTTAAGAGACGGCTTTAGCGGCTTTTTTTAGGATAAAAACAGATTTTATTTAAAGTAACAAAAAGGAATAATTCGAAGAACCTTTTGGCTTGTAAAGGTAATCGTCGTTCCTAGTAGCTATATTCTTTATAGAATCTTTCGAGAGGTATTTTAGTATAAAAGTTAATTAAAAAAGGAGGAGTAAGAAATATTAATTTAAGACATATCGGTTAAAGGATAGAATAAAAAGGGTTTATAATTTATACAAAAAGTTGTATTTAAAAGTAAGTTTCTTAATGCGTAGTAGGAGAGTTTTAAAGGGTTTTTCTACTAGTCTTTTAAATCTTAATAGCTAATTAAAAATCGAGGAGTATAAAGGAGAGATTAAAGAAAAGAGTTAAGAGCTTTATATAAAGTAAGCGAAAAAGGAAAAGTGCTATTAAAAAGCGCGTCTTATATTATTTAGGGAAAGGTTTTCAAGAGTTTTTTTCTGTTCGATATAGTTTTAAAAATATAGTTATAAAAACATAAGGTGTAAAAAGGGAGAGGAGAGGGGGAAAACTAAGAAACTAAGTCCGATAAAATATCGGGAGAATTCCGGAGAAAGTACGCTTAGTAAGCAAAACTACGTAAAAAGTAGGAAAAAGTTTTGCTAGAATTTCCTTATAACGTAATAGTTAGAAAAACGTCGGCAAGGGTCGGGAGTAAGTCCGGCTTAAAGAGAAGCCGGGCTTATAACTAATTAAGGAGTAAATAGGTATAGGAGAGAGCAGGTATATAGCTATAAGTAAGGGGATTATAGAGTAATAAAGAGTATGCGAAAAGGTAAAGAAATAAGTAAGATAAATATATATAAGGTTAATAATCTCTTAAGGGTAAAGGGGGGACTAAGGCCTCCTTATATATATAATTCCTAAGCTATAAGTGACTTAAGTGATTTATAAAAGAGCCCCTTATTTAGCGAAGTTAGGCATAGTAGGCTAATAGCTATTATTAAGTTAATATTATATTTATAAGCCTAGGGATTAATTCCGTAAGGAATACGAGGTGGCGAAGCGACTTAGCACGTATTATATATATAGTTTTTATATATACCTCTTTTAAATCTGCTTATATCTTGCTTATATATGCGTGGAATAATAAAGGGAATATATATAGTATGCGGAATTATATAGCGGATTTTATATATTTTTTAGCGTATCTATGTCGCCTGTTATTTATGCTGTATTTAGCCTACAGGCTGCGGGAGAGTATATTTTACTCCCTTTTAGTATAGCTAATAAGATAAACGTTAAAACCTAAGAACTTTATTATTTAAGATAAATTAAGTGATATTTAAATTTTTACGGGCTTATAAGTAAAACTTAGCGTAGTTTATAGCTAGATAAAGACTTTTAAATATTATAATTTCGTTGCTAAAATATAGTCTTATAAAGCTAAGCTTATTAAAAATTAAATTAGTTACTATTAGCGGCTTTTATAAAGTTAGGCAGCGGAATATATTATAAGGCTAGTTATTATTATCTTCTTTAGTTAAAGGGGGATAGCGGATAAATAATAATAAAGCGCTTACACGCCTTTATATAGTCGGGCTAAGTATAGTAACTAGTTAAAAAAAGAAAAGCGTGCTCTAAGTAAGACTAAAAGGATTTTTAAAGCTTATAATAGCTATAAGCTAAGAGGGGGAATTTATAGCATAAGCTAAACCGCATAGAAAATAAGATAAGGTTTAAGCTATAATAGCTAAAAACGTTATTATAAACTTAGCTATAAACTAATTAAGCTAGGCCTTAAATATAAAGTTAAGAATAGCGTAAATATCGTTTTAGTTATTTAGCTAAAGTAAGTTTCTATTAGTAATAATAGCTACTATAAATCTAAGAACTATAGCGAGGTTAGCTAGTTTAAAAGCGTTTTGTATTAGCTAGTTATTCCGCTAATAAAGATTTTTAGCGATATCTTAAAAGATATATAGTTAAAGGCCTAGGAAATTTCTATTTTAAATTTCCTAATAGTAATATACGCTATATATTAAAGAACTGCCTTTATATACCTTAAATTAGTATTAATATAATAAGCTAATTATCTTTTTATAATACCTTTGCTTTAATAAGTAAAGATAATATAACCCTCTTTAATAAAAAGGCAAATATACTTATTTAAGGCTTTATTAATAATAGCCTATATTATATTCTTATAGTTATAAAGACTCGCTTTAAAATAAGCAATAAAATATATAATATAAAAGGCTCTATAAACAATACACCTATAAACAATATGTCTATAAACAATATAATATCTATAAACAATATACCTATAGATAATATACTTATAGATAATACCTTTATAAATAAAGATAAAAAGTTTGTAGATAAAAAGAAGACTATAAATATACTTTTTTAGCTTAAAGGACTAGGATATATAAATTATAAATTACTTTATAGATACCTAAGAAAAAGGTGTTTTATTATAAATATAAAGAAAGCTAATATAATTAAGATAAAGCAATATAAAGCTTATATAAAAGCTAAATAAATAGATAACAAGAAAAGGACTGCTTTAAAAAGAAAAAGTCTTTTTTTAAATAAAATATATACTAATATTTAAGGCCCTATAAAAACCCCTACTTATAATAAATATATATACTTTATATTTTTTTTAGATACTACAATTAGATATCTAAGAATAAACCTTATACGAAGGAAGACGGAATATCTACCTTAATTCTTAGAATATAAGCAGGAATTAAAACAAATAATATAAATAAGACTATAATAAAAAGAGTTTTCTTTAATAATGCAAGAGAATTTATATACAATATAAAATCATACTGCTTAAAAAACGGCCTTAAATTTAATATAAGTCCTGTATATACCCCTTATTTTAACGGCAAAATAAAAAGGATAAATAAAACTATACTTAATAAAGTCCGGGCTATGCTTTTTACCTTAAACTTACTAAAATACCTAAAAGGTAAGGGTATTATAGCAGCTATATATATATATAATAGGTCCCCGCATTTTTCTATAGGCTTTATATCCCCTATAAAAAAGAAGGACAATATAGCTTTAAGTCTAAAAGACTTAGATAAAATAAAGGTATTTAAAAGCACTATATTTTATAAGAATAAAGCTCTTAAGGATAAACTAAAGCCTAGAGCTTATAAAGAGGTAATAATAAGCTATAAAGATACCGCTTATAAAATATATAACTTTTCTAAGTAAAAAGTAATGATTTCTAAGGATATAACTATACTAAAGAATAACTTCTTAAATAAAGAGGAATATACTATTTTTAATAATATGCCCTCTTTAAATAAGCTGCTAAATAACTATAATACTAAATAAAACAATACTAGCAATAATAATATTAATAGTTGTAATAATACTACTAGTAATACTAATAATATAAATACTAGCAATATAAATATAAGTAATATAAATACTAATAATATAAATACTAAAGATACTAGCAATATAGATAATAATACTATAGATAATAATACTAATAATAATAATACTAGCTATAACAATACCTAGCAAAAGAATTAAAGGATTTAAGTAAAAATACCTAAGAAGCTTATTAAATACTATATAGATTTTATAGAATACCCTATATATAATATTATAATTAATAACAAAAATATAGAATATATTCATTTTATTATAAAAGGAAATTAGGATCCTATAAAGCCTACTACTTATAAGCAGGCTATAAATAGTCCGTGGGCAAAACACTAAGATAAAGCTATACTAAATAAACTAAACAAACTTATAAGTCTAAATGCTTAAGGAATATAAAAGCTTCTTAGTAATAAGGAGGCTTTAAAAGGCCGATAGGTCTATAGAATAAAGAAGGATAATAAAAAAAATAGAACTAAGTATAAAGCTTACTTTATAGCATAAGGCTATAAGTAAATATATAGCTTAATCTATATCGAAACATTCTCTATAACCGCTAGACCTAAGTTAACTAAACTCTTACTAATACTAGCTATAACTAATAATAAGCAAATACTATAATACGATATAAAAAAGGTATTTATAGATATAGAAATAGATATAAATACATATATAAATATACTTTAAGGTTATAAAGACTATATTATAAAGAAAGACCTTAAGTATAAAAATAAATATAAAGCAGTATTATTAAAATAAAAAGCTAGTTTTAAAATTAAAAAAAGCTTTATACGGTCTTAAACAAAGTTTAATGCTTTAGTATAATAAATTATCTAAGGTCTTAGGCGAGTAAGGATTTTCCTGCCTACTTATAAACGAGGGGGTATTTATAAACAATAAGCTATATATAGCTATATTAGTTTATATAGACGATCTTTTGTTCTTAAGGCCTATAGAGGATTCTAAAACTTATATAATTAATAAAATAAGTAAGGTCTTAAAGATTTAATCTTTAAGTAAAGTAAAAGTCTTCTTAAGAATAACTATAACTATAAACAGAGCGAAAAAGGACATATATATATCCTAAGAAAAGTATACCTTTAATAAGATAAAGATATTTAATAAATAAAATATAAGAACCTTAAAAACCCTTGCTATTAAGGGAGTTAAATTAAATTAAATAAAAGACTATATAGCTATAAAAGAAGATATCTTATTATATTAAATGTAAATAGGCTTACTATTATTTTTAGTATTGTTTTTAAGACTAGATATATTCTATATAGTAATATTATATGCTAGATTTGCTTTTAATCTAGAAATACCACATTTTAAAGCACTAGATACTATCTAGAAATATCTAAATAAATGTCTTAGTATAAGCATATACTATAACTATAATATAGCATTTAATATACTATTTCTTTAAGCCTATACTAATACTATGTAGGCTAGCGATCTTATAGACTATAAGTTAGTCTTCGGATACTATTTCTTTATAAATAATAACCTTATAGGCTAGGCTTGCTAAAAACAAAAATCTGTAGCACTCTCTATATATAAGGCCGAACATATAGGCCTTAAGGAGGCTAATAAAGAAGCTTTATATGTCTATAGCTATCTTAATACTTTAGTAAAAGAAATGTCTATAAATATACTTTAAAATAAAGTCCTTATAATATTTATAGATAATTAATCTACTTTAAAAATAGTAAAGAATCCTAAATTATATAAGCTAAGAGAACATATAGGCTTAGCGTATAATTTTATACGAAATAGTATTAAAGAAAAAGAAATAAAGGTTTATTATATAAAGTCTAAAGATAATATAGCAGATATATTTACTAAGAGATTAAGTTTTAAACTATTTAATAAATTCCGAAGTTTATTAAGAATTAAAAAAGTTATATTATAAATTTCTTAATAAAGGTTTTAGCTATTTCTTACTTTCTTTAGCTTTTCTCTATATAACTTAAGGTCTTCTACTTATACAAAGGTTTTCCTTAGATAATAAAATAAAGAGGTTTTACTTAAATAATAATAAGTTTTTCCCTTTAAGAAAAGTTAAAAGCTTTAAGTTTTTCCTTATAAAAAATAGGTTTTCTTAAGCTATAAAAAAAGAATTTTTTCCTTATATTAAATGTTTTTTACTTTACTTTAGTTAGTATATCTAAAGCGTACTTCTATACTATAAGTACCCTTTAAAGGAGGTTATATAGGAGTAAAATATACTATCCCGTAGCCTATAAGCTAAATACAGTATATATAACACGCGACATAAGTACGCTAAAGTATATATTAAATCCGCTATATAATCTTATATACTATACGTATTTTCTTATATTATTCCACGTATATATAAGCAAGATATAAGTAGATAAGGAAGAGGTATATATAGAGACTATATATATAATCTATGCTAAGTCGCTACGCTACCTTGTATTCTTAACGGAATTAATCCTTAGGCTTATAAATATAATATTAACTTAATAATAGCTATTAGCCTACTATATATAACTTCGCTAAATAAGGGGCTCTTTTTTAAATTACTTAAGTCACTTATAGCTTAGGAATTGTCTATATAAGGAGGCCTTAGTCCCCTCTTTTCCTTAAATAGATTATTAACCTTATATATACACATCTTACTTATTTTTTTACCTTTTTACACACTTTTTATATCTCTATAATCTCTTTACTTATAGCTATATACTTACTCTCTTTTATACTTATTTACTCCTTAATTATAGCTTTTTTAGTTAGTAATACTATAATAATATTGTTTATATAAACGATTATAAGTATATTACTCGCCTTATAATAAAGGATATATTTATCTATCTTAAGACGCTGAAAACTATATGCTTATAAGTTTATGCTTACTTAATTATACTATTACTTTAGCGAGCTTTTATAGCTATATAAAGCCTTACTAAGTTTATAAAGCCGGCTTATACTATTTTTAAGCTTATAAAGCTATATAATAAAGCCTTCCTCTTATACTTTTAGAGATATATAGGCGTATTTAATATTAATATTTTTTTATTTTAAGTCGTTAACTATAATAATTACTATAAATAGCTTTAAAAAGGCTTAGTATACTACTACTATATATAGTTTCTTTATAAGCTTATTTTTTAAATCTTAGTTTTTTTAAACAACTTAGTAAGCTTTTACTAAAAGTTTTTTACTTTAAACTAGCTTTTTAAAATAAACTTATTTCCTATTAAAACCTTATACCCTTAAAGGGCTATAAATAAAGTTCTATTTTTTTGCTTTAATTTATTAATTTCCCGCTTTATTATTAGTTATTAGCGGGTCTTATAGTTATTTTAGTTAAAGACTTATTTTTAAAGTCTTAATAATTCTTTTATAGTTATATTTATTGCTTTAAATATAAATAAAACTAGCTAGTCACTTAAGTTATTATATTAATCCTTTTTATAATAAGCCTCTTTAAAGGCTATTAATATACTTAGTAAAAATCAGTCTTAGTATTAATATATAATAATAAGCTTTAACGTTAAAGCCCTTAATATAGTTTTTTATAGCTTTGTTTTAATAGCTGCTACTTAATTAGTTTATTTATAAGTTAGCTAATTATTAAGTTAGTATATTTTATTAGCTTCTAATACTTTAAGTAGGAAATCAGTAAGTCTTTTATTACTATAGTTTAGCGTATATAAAATTAAGTACATTTTTAAATAAAGGGTCTTTAAGAAAGTTATTTAAATAATCCGCACTTAAAAAATCTATTTTAAAATAGCTTTAAACCTTTTAAGTTAATCTTAAGTGTCCTTTTAGCTTTTAAACTAAAGTATTTAATATTAAGATATTTATATTATTATCGCTTAGTTTTATTATTATTTTTACTAGCAAGGAAAAGGTTTAAGAAAAGGTTAGTAGTAGTAGCTCTAAAGCTTACTTTTACTTTAAAGATAGTAGTAGCCGCTTTAAAGCTTATTAATACTATAGCTTTTTGCTTTTTTTATCCTAAAAGCTACTTAAGTTATTCCTTTTTTATTAATGATTATTACTATAATCCGGCTAATCTTAGTAATTTTAAAGTTCTTAATAAACTAAGCAATAAAGTATTATATTTCTTATAAAGCTAGCTTTACCTTTCTCTTTATTAAAAACTATAATATTATAGTCTTTTATTTAAAAAGTAAAGTTTTCTTAATTACTTTATAAAAGTATATATTTTTAAGTAATTATAATTTTCTTTTAGTTAAAAAGCTATACCTTATAAATATAGCTATAAAGCACTTTTAAGCTTATAAGTCTTTCTTTTAACGCCTTAAAGTTTATTTTAGCTATCTTAGTTAATATCTTTTATAGCTTAATTTTATATATAATATAACGTTAAGTCTAGATATATTTAATATAATCTTTATAAAGAACCTTAATTTCTTTAAGTAGGGCTTTTAATAGTGCTTTTTTAAAAACTATACTATATATAAGTAAAAGATTAGCTTTCTATATCGCTATTTTTATATATTAAGGTTATAAAAATTCCGGTAGCTTTATCTTTATATATTTTACTTTAGCGGACTTTATAAGTATATAGCTAGCTCTTTTTACTTTCTAGTTTTATTAGGAAATTTAAAGCGCGCTATAACATAGTGTAAGTAGTCCTTTTTAAACTAAGCCTTTATCTTATTAATATAGATTTTTCTTAAGTAATTAAAAGCTAGTACTTAAATAAAAGTGCTAGCAGTGCTATTTTTAACTTATAACTTTAAAACCTTTAATATATTAAAAGCTTAATCTTATATAAGCAATGATAATTCTTAGTAAAATCCTATAAGAATATTAATACTTTAAAAGTAGTAGTTAATTCCCTTATAGCTTATAAGCTTATATTATAGAAAATCCTAGTATATATATAAAAGAAATGCTTAAGTATAGCGGAACCCGTAGTATTTCTTATATACGAAGTAGTTAAGCGTAATTTATTTAATTTAAATTAACTAGCTAAAAAGGGAGAAGAAGGCTTCGTGCTAACTACTAAACTAAATAAGGTAGGAGTATCTTATTACGCGATTTTCTCGTATTAAAACTAGCTAAAAAAGAAAAAAGAAGGAAAGGAAAGGAGTTAAAAGAAACAAGAGGAAGGACCTCCTTTTATACCTTTTTAAGGCTATTAAAAGGCTTTGCTTTTATAAGCTTTTATATACTTTTATATACTAATCTATAACTTATACTTTATATAACTTATAAGGTTACTAAACTACTTCTTAAGCTTATAAAAATAGCTTACGCTATCTTTATTACTAATTATAAGTAATATATACTTTATTATTTATAACTAGCTTATAAGACTAAATATCCTTATCTTAAAACCTTTTATAAAATTCTATCCTCTTTTAAAAGAAGGCCTCTTACCTTAGCTTTATATAAGGCATCGGTTGATTATATAAGGTATCGGTCGATTTATTTAATACTAATCCTATTACTAGCCGAAGCTAACTAAAGCTAAATATAGGCGTGTTTAACTTATACCGCTTATAGCTAATACTAGCTATCTTTAACTATTAAGCTATATCGTCTCTCCTTATAACTACCGGTATCTACCTTAATAATTATAACTCGTAATTAGCAGTATCTACTTTACTAATTACTTTTTTATATCTAGCAGTATTTACTTTCTTAGATATTAATACTTTTAGTACTTAAGATTACTAACGGAATAGGGTTTTTATTATATATTCCCCTCTTTAAGGTCTTTTTAAACTTAGAAAGATAAACGTCCTTTTCTTATAGGTTACTTTTAACCTTTAAGAAACTACTTAAAATATATAAAGAAATCTTACTTTACGAGAGTAACCTTAGAAATTCTTTAAAGAAAATCCTAATCTTTTATCTTTATAGATCTTTTCTAAAGAAAATTCTTATCTAGATTTTCTTTTACTTTTACTATCTAAGATAGTAATAAAATCCTAGCTTAAAGAAGCTAATACTTCCTTTTAAGGGTTTTATCGATTAAAATCCTTAACCTTTCTTAAAGCATTTCTTAAGTGCTTTATAGGTTCCTAAGTATTATCTAAACTAAGATAGTCCTTTTACTTTACTAAATAAAAGTATTCCTAATTTTCTATTTTCTAAGCGAGTATAGCTTTTGCTATATATTCGCTCTCTTTAACTCTTTTTTAGTTTAACTCTTTAGCTACCTTAACTTCTTATAAAGTCGGCTTTAATAAAAATATATAAAAAATAAGGTATATAAGTAAGCTAATTAAAGGTTTTAACTTATAATTAACCTTTCTTATTTTCTTTATAACTTTAAAAGGTCTTATTTTCTAATAATCTAAAGACTTATTAAGTTTGTTAGTTTTAAGATTCCTCGTTAAAAGATATACTTTATCGCCTTTAGATAAAGAAGGTTTTAAAGACTATCTCTTATCGTAATAATACAATATCTTCTTAGCAATATATTTTAATTTTGATTTTATAAACCTATATAAGCTAATTAACTACTTAGAGTTTAATATAGCTTTTTCGGCTATAACTTCTTTAAGTAAAGAAGACCTATAAGCTTTAAAGGTAAAGCTATAATTCGCGAATACCGGAGTATTCTTAATAGGCTTAAAATAAGACGTATTATATACTAACTATACTATAAGCAATTTAGAAAGCTAATTATCCTATTAATATTTTTATAGCTTTTAAGGTATTACTTAAGCATTTAATTTAATCGTTAGATTATTTTATTTATAATAAGGTAAAAAGTAGTAAATAATATATGCTTTATACTTAAGGCTTGCGTTAAATCTTACTAAAAATTCGAAATAAATTTCCAATCTCTATCTAAAATAATCGAACTTAGAAGTCCTCGATTAGCTATAATATATCTTATAAAAGTATAAGATAACTTCTCTACGTTTATAGCTTTATATATTAAAATAAAATAGCTATACTTCGTAAGATAATTAACTATAACTAAAAGAAAATTATATTTTATACTAGTTATAGGATTTATAAACTTTAGTAATTTCGAAATAAAGTTTAAGGCTATAAAGTCTTAAGGTCTTAAAAGAACCTTTAAAGGAATTAAGTTACTATAAAGCTTATATTATATAGCCTTGCTTTTATTATA
Organism: Ophiocordyceps robertsii; assembly: GCA_027405785.1. Classification (NCBI taxonomy): domain Eukaryota; kingdom Fungi; phylum Ascomycota; class Sordariomycetes; order Hypocreales; family Ophiocordycipitaceae; genus Ophiocordyceps; species Ophiocordyceps robertsii. Next base: position 25,874 of record JAPEBW010000023.1, on the reverse strand, counting down.
TACTTTGTATAACTTAATAACTTCTTAGATTTTCTTATAAAAGTTATAGGTATTATAATAGTTTTTAATCCTATTATATATTTTCGTAATACCTTAATGTCTATATAAAGGGTGCGAATAAAAATCTATTATAACTATTTTCTTAGTCTTTAAAGTAAGGAATAGCTTATTCTTATAAAACGCTATTTTTCTCTCTTACTTAAGATCCTTATATCTTTTCTTTTTTAGGTTCTTATAAGAATTCGGAAGGAATTCTAAAGTAGTAAGATTTCCTTATACGTTAAATACTATATATAACGTCTTTAACTTTCTATTACTATTATTTTTTTAAAGTAATTAGGTCTCTTAATAAGGCTCTTTTTTATTATTAAGGTCCGGGTGTCGGCTAATTATATTAGCTCGGTTATTTTTAAAACCTTTCTTATTAATAATTTTATAATTAAATTCTAAAAGAAATTTAGCCTATCTTATTTACTTCGTATTTAACTGCTACGTCGTGGCAAAATAACTAATACTCTTATAATCTATATAAACCTTAAGTTTATATTTATTCCTTAAAATATAATGCCGAAATTCTTTAAAAGTATATATAATAGCTAAGGATTCTTTATTGTAAATTAGATAATAAATCTCTACCCTTACTAGCTTTTTTAAATAAAACGCTGTAGGTTTAAGAATATTGTTTTTATCGCGCTAGCTGAGCTACGCGCTTAATATAAAATTAAAAGCATCCGTTTTTAACTTTAACGGCTTCTCTATATTATAGGTATTTAATATAGGTTCTTTAATAAGTAATCCTTTAATCTTTCTAAAAGCTTTATCTACTTTTTACTTTTACTTAAAAGGGTCCGTTATAGCTTTTTTTAATACTGATAATATAGGTATAATTATCTTAAAAAAGTCCGATATAAACTTCCTATAATATTTTATATATCCTTTAAAGCTTTAGATTTCCCTAATATTTATAAGAATAAGCTAATCTTAAATTATAGATATCCTTTAAGGGTCTATTCTTATATAAAAATAAGTAATTATATACCTTAAGAATTCTACTTCTTATATATAAAAGCTATATTTCTCCGGTAAAATATATAAGCTAGCTTTTCTTAACGCTTTTAGCACTATATTAACTTCTTTATATTATTGCTTTAGCGTATTAAAGTATATAATAATATCGTTTAAATAAGCTATATAGAATCGGTTTAAATAATAATTTAATATATAATTAATTCTCTTTTAAAAGGTTGCTAGTATATTAATTAATCTTAAAGGCATAACGAAAAATTCGTAAAGTCCGTATCGCGTTCCGAAGGCTATTTTAAATTTATCTCCTTCTTTAATACGTATTTAGCTATAAGTAGATTTAAGGTTAACTTTAATATACTACTACTTATTAGCTAATCTATCTCTTATCTTACTTATAAGAAGTAACAGAGTCCGGTCCTTTATCGTATTATTATTTATCTCTTTAAAATTAATATAAAGTTAAGTTTTCTCTTTATCTTTACTATTCTTTAGAGTAAATAATATAAGAGCTCTATATTCTAATTTAAACTCTTTAATATAACCTTTTTATAGATTTCTATTAATATATTCTTTTAATAACTTTAAATAGTTTTTATCTAAATTATGTATTCTGCGGAATCTAGGCTTAAAGCTTTCTTTTAACTTAATTTTATAATCTTCACTACCTTATAGTAATAGTTTATTTTTAAGTTACGCTATAAATATATCGAAATATCTTTTTAGTATATTTCTAAGTATTTTTAGATAACGATCCTTAGGGTATTTTAAGTTAATAATACCTTCCGAACGTCTTATATATTGCATTTGCTTTTCGGGGTGTTTTGAATTAATAGTACCTTTTAAACACTACGAGCTATTTTTACGTATCTTATTCTTAATCTTTTTTTTATTTCGCTTCTTCTTAATCTTATCTTTCTGCTTAAGGTATTACTACTTAATATCCTTTAAAGGTATTCGATAGATTTTCTTCTAATAAATTATAAGTAGCTTTATAATTATCTTTTAAGCTTTTAGTTTCTTTATTAAGGTTTAGCATTATCTTCGCTTATATTATACTTATCCTAGCTACTTTATCTTTAGTTATACTAGTTATCTTATCGCTTTTTGTTACGATATCTATTAATACGATATTTATATCTATATAGGAAGCATTATTATTCTTATCGTTACTATTCTTTATATAGTTATTATTAAGTATTACCGTATTTAAATTATATAAGGATTTCGTTCCGGGGTCGTCCTCTATTAAACTATAAAGAGGAATATCTAAGGTATTATCTTAAAACCTTAAAAGGCCTTTATCTTAATTTATTATAGGATTATATTTCCGTAAAAAAGGTAGTCTTAATATAATATTATAGCTAATAGCTAAGACGTTAAAGGAATCTTAAAAGTTATAAATCTTAATTATATACTTAAGAGGATTCGTCTTTAGTATAATCTTGCCGTTATTATACTTAAAGGGTAATTCCTTTACTAAAAGAAGTATATAAAGCCTATCTTTTCTTTTATAATATAATTTTAAACGATATACCGTTATAGGGGAAATATAGCTACTTATTACACTATAATCTACTAATATATTAAGGCGATATCTTCTTAATTTTAATAAAAAGGTTATTTTTATACTTCGAGAATTATTATTTAACGTAAGTAAGTTCTTTTTACTAAGAAATAGCCTTATTATTCTTAAGCTTATTAGTTTTTTGCCTTATCTACTAACTTCTCGGTAGATCTTAATTTATTTTATAGAACTAGTGTATTTAAGTTATTAAGCTTTTTAATAGCTTTAAAAACTAAATTCTTAATAATAGTATAAGCTTTTTTTACGGTATTATTAATAAAAACTCCTTTAGTACGAATTATCTTATTATATCGTTTAAAGTTATTATGCTTATTTTACTACGTTTTTAGCTAATTCTTAAGTATATCTTTTAAGAATCTCTTTACTTTAAAAAGTATATCTAAATTATAATTCTTATTGCGAAGATTATAATTTATTTCGAAATACTCGCTATATTATCTAAACGTATCTTTAATAGCTAGGTTAAGGAATTCCGTATCTTCCTTAAGCTTATTAGCTAGCTTATCGTTTTTTTTCTTAAGATCGTCTTTATCTTTAATTAAATTAGTAATATATATAAAAAGAGATATATAATCTTCTTTTAGCTTAAATATCTTATTTATTAAAGCTAAGTTACTATCCTTAAGGTTTTTAATAGTTGTTTTATTATACTGCTTAAAGAGTAAAAGTTATTTAATTTTAACTTAGTTATTAGTATTTTCTTACGTAAGTTCCTTTTTATCGGCTATAATATCCTCCTTAAGGTTTTTTATAAAAACCTTAGTATTAGTAGTAAGTTCCTTAATTATTATAGCGGGTTTATTAAAAGTCTTTCTTAGTTTAAGAAACTATCTACTTCCTTACTTATTTAAGAAATATATATAGTAAGTATCTTTATAGTATTTAGTTTAAGATAACTACTTATACGCCCTATCCTTAATAGTAATAACTATATTAAGATATTTTATAAAAGGAGCGTAAGGCTTATTACTATCTTCTTTCCTAAAAAAGAGCTCTTTATCTATTTCTTATAATTTAAGGTCTTTAAGATTATAGCTACTATTATCTTCCGTATTTAAAGGTACAACGTTTATATTAAAATAAGGAGCGTTCTTATTATCTTCGTAAATAGTTTATAAAGAAGTTCCGTACTTATAATTATCCTTAGTCTTAAAAGCATTCCTTTACTAATTATCTAGGCTTTCGGCTTCTATTTATATCTTAAGTTCTTCTTCGTAAAGACCCTTTATAAGCGAACTAGTCTTAAATAAACTAAGGGTTAGTATAATAAGCTTAGTATTAATTTATTTAGTATCCTTAATTAAAGGTAATAGTAAAGTATATCGCGGATTATAAGCTAAGAGGGCATTATTCTTACGAATAAGTATATTCCTTCCCTTTAAGAAATTCCTTTTTCTTAATATAGTCTCTTATAATATAGCCTTCCTTCGTATAGCTTAAGCATTAAATAGCTTTCTTAGCGGGCTTAAGCAGGCTCGCTTTAAGGGTATCTAGGTTTATTACGTTACTTAAATCGCGCTATCGCTTTTTATTATTTTTCTTTATAACCCCGCTAGGAGATAAATAGTGCTTCTTTTACTGCTAGCGTTTATACTGCTTATTATTTATCTAGACCGCTAAACTAATATAGTTTAATAGCGTCTTTAGCTTATTTAAGCGGTTAATTTTATCTTTAACTTCTTCTTTAAGACCTTCGTAAAAAGTCGCTATAAGGGCATCGTTTTCTTATTTTAGCTTAAAGGTTATTTATCGGAATTAAGCTGTATAAACTAATAAAGATATAACTTACTTAAAGCTTCTTAATATATACTCTGCTAATCGTTGCTTATTTATAATTCCGAACGTTTTTCGTAGAGCTTTTTCGAAGTTATCGAAATTCTTAAAAATTTTCTTTATCTTAAAAGTCTTATTTTTAAGACTATTATCTATATAGTCCTTAAGAATCGCTTCGAACTATATTGCTATTAAGCCTTATTAGCAGCTAGATATAAATATAACCTTTACTACTTCTTAGTTTATTATAGTAGGATAAAACTAAAAATAAGCCTTAAGAGAGGTAATAAACTCTTATAGCTTAGCTAATTCTTTAGTATAGGGTTTAAGAGCCTTAATACTAAAAATAAAACTAATATCTATAAAGCTTATAAGGGGATAAGAAAGCTTTAAATGCCTCGAACTAGCCTACGGCTTATTAGTTAGCTATATTATTATAGAAGTAAATATTCTTCTTTTATTTATTATAATTAGATAGACATAATTATAATAACTACCTTTCTCTTACTTAATAGCTTTAAGAACTTACTAAGTATATAAAGACTAAGTATTCTTTATTAAAGCTATTAAGTTTATAAAGATTCTTATAAGCTAGTTTTATATAGCGGAACCCTAAGTATTTCTTATATATTAAGTAATTAGGCGTAATTTATTTAATTTTAATTTACTAGCCGGAAAGGGAGAAGAAGACTTAGTGCTAACTACTAAACTAAATAAAGTAAGGGTATCTTATTATACGGATTTCTTATATTAAAACTAGCTAAAGAAGAAAAAAGAAGAAAAGGAAAGAAGTTAAAGGAGGGAGGAGGAAGGACCTCCTTTTATACCTTTTTAAAGCTACTAAAAGGCTTTCCTTTTATATGCTTTTATATGCTTTTATATGCTTTTATATACTAATCTATAACTTATACCTTATATAACTTATAAGGTTACTAAACTACTTCTTAAGGTAATTAAAATAGCTTATACTATCTTTATTACTAATTATAAGTAATATACGCTTTATTACTTACGACTAGCTTATAAAACTAAATATCCTTATCTTAAAACCTTTAACGAGATTTTATCCTCTTTTAAAGGAAGGCCTCTTGCCTAAGCTCTATATAAGGTATTAGTTAATTATATAAGGTATTAGTCGATTTATTCGATACTAATCCTAATATTAGCTAAAGCTAACTTAAGTTAAATATAGGCGTATCTAACTTATACTACTTATAGCCGATACTAGCCGTCTTTAACTATTAAGCTATATCGTCTCTCTTTATAACTACCGGTATCTACTTTAATAGTTATAACTTATAACTAGCAGTATTTACTTTACTAGTTACTCCTTTATATTTAGCGGTATTTACTTTACTAAATATTAGTACTTTTAGTACTTAGGATTACTAACGGAATAGGGTTTTTATTATATTCAGCTATTACGCTTAAGTTATTATTATTACGTTTGCTTTCTTTAAGTAGTATACCTTATAGTAAAATCTTTTTACCTCCTCCTTATTAATTTTAATACTTATTATATTATATACTTAAAAGACTTATTCCGGGCCTTTATAGCTAAGGCGGCAATATATGATTTTATAATCTTAATATTACTATAATAGGAATAAAGCTATAAAGCTAATATATTTATATATACCTCTTAGTTTTATATTGAGAATTATTATAATATATATTCTTAAAATAATACTATAAACCTTAGTATTAAAAGGTATATAAAGTAGCTATTCCTTTATATTATTAAGCTTAATATTTTCTTTAAGTACTAATTTCTTAAAAAGCTAGCTAATAATATTAGTATATAATTTAGATTTAATAGCTTTAAATTAATGTTTTTAATAAAGATTTTTACTATACTTATAGCTTTTACTTATAATAAGCTGCTTTTTAATAATATTATTAAAAAAGAAGGCTAATAGCTTTTATATTAATAAACTATTTTAAGTTATTAAAGTAATAAGTTATATTTTTAAAGTTTATAATAGCTTTATCTTAAACGGACTTATATTTTTTTTAAAACTACGTTGTTTAAAAAGTAGCCGTTAAATTCGCTACTAAGTACTATAATAGCTATATAATTTGCTTTATTACTTACTTTCTTCGCGGATAACAACGTCTTTTAAAACTTTAAAGCTATTATATAGTAAACTATAAGTTAATGAAAAGAATAAATATTATATACTATAATAAAGCTTAAAAAAGGAGTTATCAATAAGACTATTTTACTTAAATTAAGCTAATTACTATTTATAAAAAAGTAAGCTTTAAAGTAAAGCTAATTTAACTATTAATTAATAAGGAAAATAATTACTTACTCTTTTTTATTTTAGTTAAAAGATATACTTATTATTTATACTATAATTTCCTATAAGAATTCCCTTTAACTTTTTTATACCTTCTTAGTTTTTGTTTAGTATATTTTTAAGAAATTCTTTTAATATCTTTATTATAATGTCTTAGTATTTACTATATGTTAAGCCTTTACTTATTCCATTTTAAAGAAATTATATTAATATATTTCATTATAATATCCTAGTATTAACTATATGTTAAGCCTTTACTTAATAATTTCCTTAGATTATCTTAAACGTAAAGAGGGCCTATTCGGGGCATTTAATAAAAAGGCAATTTAAATAAAGGGAATTAGCTAGTAGATAAAAGGCAGGAATAGGTAACTAGGTAGTAAAGCTCTTATTTTGTTATTTTAATAGCTATTTAATAGCCTATATATAATATAAAGTGATTTAGAATAAGTAGGGCAATAACAAATAGTCTAATAAATAACAACGAATAATAAATAGTCTTTATTAAAGAGGAGGTTTATAGAAGGTCCCTATACTAAAAGGTAAAATAGCCTTTAGTCTATATATAGCTAAAAATTAAGGAAAGCCTTAAGGAGGCTCGTGCTACTACTACTACTACTACTACTACTACTACTACTACTATTATTATTACTACTGCTATTATTGCTACTATATTAAGGAATGGATATAATATACCTCTTTAAGTCGAGCTTAATTAAAAGGGGAAGACTTAAATAGCTTAAATAGATATTTTAAGTTAAAGTCTATAAAAGATAATAAGTAAAGGTCTGTAATATCTAGAAGACAAAGCTACTTTTAAAATTTAAGGAAGCGTTGTTTTAGTAGTAATTTAGTAAGACTGTTTACGACTTATTATTTTAAGGGGATAAAATTAATAGAAAATATATTCTAAAGGAATTCTTACTTAGCCTAGTAGTTATAGATTTTAACGTGCTTTAAGGCCGTTTTAATCTTAAGGATTTTTAAGGTAACGAGGTGTATAGTTTATTTATTATTATAGAAATTCGTAGAGATTTAAATATTTAGTTTAAGGGAGATACTAAAAAAAAGGTATAAAATCGAGATAGGTTCTTTCGCTATATTTAAGAGAGCTAATAGCTTTACGTCTATAAAAAAAGTAGTAACTATATATTACTTCTTAATAGGCTAAGCGATAAGTCCGTTTGAACGGCTTATAATATATTTTTAACTACAATATCTAGTCTTAAGGTTGTCTAGGAAAGCTATATCTATATAAGTAAGTAGCTTTAAGTTTTCGGTATCGGAAAGTTCGATACTAAAATAGTATAAGGAATAAAGGTAGGAAATAAGGGACTTTACTAGCTGCGTATATTGCTAGGAGGGATTTTATATAAATTCCGCGAAGGTGTTCGAGGCTTTAAAGATATCTAGTCTTCTAGAAATTGCTAAAAAATTAATAAATCTTATAAGGGATTAGTAGTAGTAGATTTCTTCGTAATATATAGTCGCTATATTCTTCTTTAAGGTCTTAAGAATAGGAATAGGGGACTCTTTTAAAATTAAAGGGTCGAGGTTATATATATTGCGTTTTTTTATTAAAATTTATAAATTAGCTAATATATAGCTTTTAAAGCTGCCGGTCTTAGATAATACGTAGTTTTAAAAAGAAGGTAACGGTGCCGTTATTAGTAAGGGAATACGTTTTTTTAAGATAAGATATAAAGTCTTCGGCTTCCTTTTTATCTTCTTTACGAAATATAATAATAATATTATCGACGTAAAAGAAAGTAAGTATAGGATTCGCTATAAAGATTCAAGCCTCTTTAAGCCACTATTAAAGCTATTAAGAACTAAAGGTTAAAGAAAGCTCTTTTTACTAAAAAAAGTGGTAACTATCGAAGTCCGTAAAGGGCTTTTACTAGCCGTAATACGTATTTAAGTATTTTAAATCTATCCGGGATATAAACGTAGATTTCTTTATTAAGGTCTGCGTTAAGAAATACGTTAATTGCGTTAAGGGATTAAGTCTTAAAGTCGAATCTTACTACTATAGCTATAAGAATACGAAAGTTCCTTACTGCTAAAGTAGCTATATAAGTTACTTTATTATTATAAGGCTATAGGTCTCTACGTATATAAAGGCGGGCCTTAAACTTTTATAGATTTCTATACTTATTAAATTTATAAGTTAAAATCTAAGCTAAAAGTAAGGGTTAAGTAATTACTAAATTATAAGGCTTATAATTTAAAAAGAAGGTCTTTTTTTAAAAAAGGATTTTTCCTTTATTTTCCGGCCTCTTTAAATTTATTACTAAATTAGTATATTGCTAAGTCTAACTAAAATTAATAAAGGGGCGATAAATCTCTACTTTATATCTTCTTATTCTAAAAAGCGTAAAAAGAAGTATTAAATACAGCCTATAAAAGCTATAAGGAAAAGGGTAATAAGAGAGCGGTAAAGGCAGGATAATTCCTTATAAATTAAGAAGCTTAAAAGGGCCCAAAAAGGCTCTTATAAATCTTATATATTTCTTAGTATATCTTCTGCTATAAGAATATTAGTTATACTATCGAAATTAATACTTAAAGGCGGGCGGATTAAAAACTCGATTTAAAAGAAAATACGTAATGTGCTTTCGTCGAAGAAATTCTTATTAAAAGGCGTCTCCTCGGGGCTCTTTAATAGTTTCTTTTGCGTATTTATAGTATTAGGCTCCGGCGAGGAATTTCGAGTAAAGAGCTGCGTATTAATCAGAGAATTTAACTTCGTTGTTTCCGTTATGTCTTACGATTAAATTTCAGTACTTTTAGAATCATCGTATATAGTATTATTATAATCTATAATATATAGTTAAAAAAAGTATTCCTTAATCGATATAAGGTCTTATATAGGTACTGTCTTTATAAAAAAAGACTGCTTGTTAAAGGTAACGTTTTATACTATTTAAACCTCTTACTAAGAAGGGATAAAAATTTAATAGATATTATTAAAGTCGTAGCTAATTAAGAAGCCGACTTCTATATATTTCTTAAGCTTAAGGTCTCTTTTTGCGGTATTCTTAAGAGCTTTTATTATTAAAGGGTAAGTTTTATAGCTGTATATATTAATAGTAAAAAAATTAAGGGAAAGAGAGGGAATTTCTTTACTATCCTTACTAAGCTAGGATTATAGTTTCTTAGTAAGGGAAGTCTAAGGACCTTAAGGGGTCCTTTAAGACGTCTTATTATAAAGGAAAGTAGCCGTTTTTTAAATTTCTAGCTAAAAGGTAATAAGTAAATTTTAGGAAATTCGTATTATATAAGCCTTAAAGGAAATTACCCCCTTAGCACGCGATGCAAAGCCGTTTTCAGCTAGTATATTAAGGGCAAAAAGCTTATTTATATCCCCTATTTTATAATAAATTCTTAGTATTTTCTTTATAAGGCTTTATTGTTATTCTTATAAATTTTATAAGTAGTAAGGTTAAATTGCCTTTATATAAAGCTTTAAAGGCTAGTAAGGGAGTTAAAAAGCTGCTTTAATATTAAATTTGTAAAGGCGTAAAAGAAAATTAAGTTAGTAAAATCGTCCTTAATAAAAAAAAGCAATCTTTTTTTATTATAAGAATTTAGTAGTAAAAAAAGGTTGTAAAATATTATAAAATCTAAATAGCTACGCTTAAACTCCTTACTTTACTTTTAAAGAGCTTTATAAAACCCTATAATAAGAAGGCTTAAAGCACGTACTATAAAGGCCCGCTTAAGGAGATACAATAATTATTATTAATTAAACCTTACTAAGGTTTTTAAGATATAACTATAAAAGCTTAAAAGCCTATTTAACTATAATTTATAACGTTTATAACTATAAAAATACTATAAAAACTCTTAAGTAATTTCTGCTAATATCTTTAAGGGATATTTAAGGATTTCCGCAGGATATCTTAATTATAGTTTAACTTATTTTTAACTATAAAGGTACTTTATTAAATATAGGATAGACTTTACCGCGATTCTTAAAAGATATTTAAGGATATTTTAAGGATTTCCCTTATTATAGTTTATAGTATTTTTAACTAAGCTTATACTTAGTTTATTAAGTAATTTTATAAGGATATTTATAGTTTATCTATATACTAATAATAATAAAAAGATAATATAATTAAAGATCCTTAAAATTAGCTTAAAGAACTAAGTATAAAGTAGCTAGCTATACTTTAAAAAAAGATAAGCTTTTTACTATTTTTAAACCTTTATATACGTTTATATATAGTAATTAGTTTATTATATTAGCTTAACTAGTAGTAATTAGTTTATAATACTAGCTTTAATTAATAGTAATTAGTTCATAGTACTAGCTTTAACTAATAGTAATTAGTCCGCGCCTTATCCCCTTATCTTTATATTATAAAGCGTAGTAAATAATAGTAATTCTTACTTATTTAAAGGGAAATCCCTTAAATATTTGCTAAGCTAAAAGCGACTATATTATATAATTAAGTACTTATCGTATAAGAAGTTAAATACTAAATAATAATTTCTTTAATAAGAAGCTCTTATTAACCTTTAAGTCTAACTTTAATAATAAGCACCTTTTCCTTAACGCGCTTATAATAAAACTTTAAGATAAGTAAGCTATAAAAGCGGAAAAGGCCGCAGCTTATTAATTATACCGGTTTAATAATCTCCTTTACCCTTTTTTAAGTTATTATACTATAATAGCCTATAAAGCGAAAGAAGATATAAAATAAGTCCTGCTTAGCTAAGCTAAGACTACCGCTTTTTAAAAAGCTATACGCTTTTAAAATACTAATAATAAATTAACTATAAAATAATAAAACCTATACGATTAAGTAAACTAAATTTAGTATTACTTAAATAAATTAATTATCTTTTAAATAAAAAGAATAAGGATAAGCTAACCTTAAAACCCTTTAGCTCTTTACTTACTAAATACCCTTTAGATTAAGCTTATAATAAAAGTACTTTTTCCTTAAAACGATAAGTTTAGCAGATAATTTTACTATATACTATTAATAAAGTTTAGTTTATAGGCCTTAACTAAAAATTAGCTTTAAAGAATACTTAGTAGTTTCTTAATTTAGTATTACTATTTAGCCTTATCCGCTATAGCTACGCTAAATAAAGCATTTTTAAGACTCTTAATTAATAAAAACAAGCCTTTTATACTTAAGGCCTTATAGTATATTAAATTCTAAAACGCGTATTAAACGAAAAGTTAAGCGCTTAGTAAGAGTATTAAAACTAAGACCTTAATAATAAGTAATAAAGATATAGTAAGCAATACCCTTAATAAGCTAAACCTATTTATACTTAGCGCGTAAATACTAAAACTAAGTATAGCTTTAAGCTTTTTAATAAGAATAGTAGTAATATCGAATAAATAATTCCTTAATCTCTTTAAAGTATTAAAAAAAGAAGACACGCTTATTAAGCTTTAAGAAAAACCTTAATTATAAGCTAAGGATATAAAGAGATTTCACCTATTAAAACCGCTAAAAGTATTCTTTAATAAAGTTTAAAAAGATAATAAAGCTAAATATTCTTAGGAGTAGTCCGTTTTATTAACTTTATCTACTAAAATACTAGTAAAAGTAAGGCTTATATAGACAAATTAGCTATTTAATTACCCTTTTTTTAAGGAAGTATAGCGGAATAGTATTTTAAAGACCTCTTAAAACTATAATAAAAAAAGCTTAGTAAGCTTAGCGTTAAGCTAAGCTAATAGATCTCCGCTTTATAAAAACAGTTTAAAATCTACTTAAATATAGCGATATAAGTACTTAATAAAAAGCACTTTACTATTAAAGATATAATAATAAGGTCCGATTTTAAGTTTTAGATATCGCGGTTATAATATAAAGCTAAGGCCGCGCTTTAATAGCTAAACTACTTAACTATAATAATTTACTAAAACCTAAACGTTTATTTATCAAAATCTTTATAACGTTTAGTAAGAAATAAGGATATTAATAAATAGATTAACAAATATTTAAAAATGCTTCTTTAGCTATAAGTTAAATATACTTAAGGATCTTAAAAGTACTTATTAGCGCAAAAGAAATAAGTTTAACTTATAAAAAAGTAAGGGCTAACTAAGGTTTAATTTAAAGAATAAAGAGTATAATATAAAAGGACCTTAAATAAATATTAATAAAAGCTTAAAAGAAACCGCAATAAATACTATAATAAGCTTAAAGTCTAATAAAGTATATAGATTTTACTATAAAGTATTCCCCTTAAAAAATAAGCTTTATTAACATATTAAGGATAAATACCCCCTTAACCTTAAATAAGATATTATTATATAAAGATATAGCTTAGTATAATAAGTAGTTATCTAAAAGCTATAAAGCGTTAAGATAGTTAAGGCTTCTCTTAATATTTTACTATTAAGCCTTAATAAGCCGTTATAATTTACCTATATATACTTACTAGTTTCTAAAAGAAAAGGGCTTAAAATAAGCATTAAAGCCTATATAGATATTAAAGTAAACTTGAGCCTTATTTAAGCTAACTTAATAAAGACCTTTTAAGATATAACTAAAAATTCCTCTTATAAAGTTCCTATTTATAGAATAAGAAAAACGGCTACTATTAAATAAGTAAAGTTTACTATATATATACTAAGAAGGGTAAATAGTAGCCTCGGAAATATAAAGGTAAGTATTAGCGCTTAAATAGTAAAACGCTTAGCGTTTAATATAATACTTAGCTTCGATTTTTTAGTTTCTTATTAAAAAGACCTTATTAACTTTATATTAATCTTATTATTAAAGGCTTATAAAAGGATTAAAGTAAAAGTTAAGATAGTTTAGCTAAGACTAGCAATATATAAATAAGTAACCTACTTAATAACTATAATATTTTTAGCTAGTTTTAGCTATACTTTATATATATAGGTTTAAGCGCCGCTATTCTAGCGTAATATATTATTCTTCCTTAACGACTTTAAGCTTACTTAAATAACAATATAAGATTCTAAGAGCTTTAAAGCGATAAACTATTTTAAGGAACTACTAGTACTTTATTAAAGCTAAAAGGTAAGGATAATTACGGACTTTAATAAGTAGTTTTAGCTATATAAAGAGGTAAATGCTACTACTCCCTTAATAAAATTTTTTATAGAAAACTTAAATAAAATAAACCTTATTAAGGACTTCTTATAAAAAGATTTTATAATAAACTAAAAGCTTAAAATTAGCTAAACTAAAGACTTACTTAAACTTACTAGTAATAAAGGCGTCTAAATCTATTCTAAGATCTTAAAATTGAAATTAAAGGTTTAAAATATCTTTTAGTTATTCCCCGCCTTTAAAGGAAGAAAGGAGTAGTATATATATATAAATCTAAATATATATATATTCCCTTAATAAAAAGATAATAATATTAAAAAGTCGTAATAAGATTATATCTATTAAGTAATAAAGGTAAGAAGGTAGTAAATATAATATTTAGCTAGCTAACTAAATAAAGACGATTAAAACGAGTTTACAAGCTTACTTTATTTATAGCGCCGGTATTTATAGTATAAAGAATAGTAAATAAAAAGGAAAAAGAATAAGTAATTATAATTTAATAAAGGATTAACGCTATTATTACTTTAAACGTTTACGTTATGCCCCTTTAAAGCGATATAATTTAACGCTTTTAAGGAAAAAGGTTTCTTAATATAGTAAATGTATAATTATTCTTTTATTAGTTTTTAATTTATTAAAATTACTAAAAAAGGTTAATAGTTCTAAGCTATTATAAGCTAAAAGGATTATTAAAAATATATAAAGGCTTTAAAAACACCTTAATATACGTTTTAAGGTTTATTAATAACGTCCTTTATAAATATTTAAAATACGCGGCGGCTTATATTTACGATATTATTATCTATATTAATATAGCTAAAAAATAAATTTAATACTTAAAGATAGTGTTCTACGCTTTTTATAATTATAATATTACCTTATTTAAATTAAAGTCCTTCTTAGTATACTTATTTATATAGCTTCTTATATTTAAAGTAAACGCTATTAACTTAATAAATATAAATAAACTTATATAAGCTTTTAAGGATACCGCGTTCTTAAAAAACCTTTAATAGCTTAAAAAATAGATTAGCCTTATAAAGTAGCTACGCTATATAGTTTTATATTTTATTAAGGAAGTTAATGTTTTATAAAAACAAAAAATAAAGTTCTACGCCTTATAATATAAGGATAAGAGGATAGGGCGCGGACTAATTACCGCTAGTTAAGGCCGGTATAACGGACTAATTACCGCTAGTTAAGGCTAGTATAACGGACGAATTACCGCTAGTTAGGCCGGTATAACGGACTAATTACTATATATAAACGTATATATAAGTTTAAAAATAGTAAAAAGCTTATCCTTTTTTAAAAGTAAAGCTAGCTACTTTATACTTAGTTCTTTAAGCTAATTTTAAAGATCTTTAACTATATTATCCTTTTATTTATCGTTAGTATATAGATAAACTATAGATATCCTTATTAAATTACTTAATAAACTAAGTATAAGCTTAGTTAAAAATACTATAGACTATAATTAAGGAAATCGATTAAATATCCTTAGATATCCCTTTTAAATTATAGTAAAGTCTATTTTATATTTTCTAAGGTGTTTTTATAGTTAAAAAGAAGTTAAACTATAATTTAAACATCCTATAAAAATCCTTAAAAATCCTTTAAAGATATTAGTAAAATCCGCTTAGTAGTTTTTATAGCGTTTTATATAATTTAAAACGTTATAAACTATAGTTAAATAAGCTCTTAAGCCTTTATAGTTTTATCTTAAAAACCTTAGCAAGGCTTAACTAATAATATCTATTATATCTCTTTAAGCGAGCCTTTATAATATATGCTTTAAGCGTTCTTATTAAAGGGTTTTATAAGGCTCCTTAAAAGTAAAGTAAGCAGTCTAAGCATAGCCGTTTAAATTCTATTATAAGTTCTTTAAATAAAAAGGAAAAGCTAATATCCTTATTAGTTTAAAGCTAAATAAAGTAAAAAGGGCGCTAAGTAATAGCTTTATAGTAGCGTCTTTATACTATTTTAATAGTGTGCTATCTTTATTCTTTTAATAGTTTTTTCGGCCTATTTAGCTAATAGTAGCTAAGTAACTTAAAATAGTAAGTAAGCGGCTTTATTATAAATCCTTATTATTTATTTAGTTATATATCTTTATCTTTATTAAAGTAATTAGCGCGTCCGGCTAAAACTTATAATAAGGTTTTTAATACTCTTTTAAAGCATACGCCCCGGCACTTATTAAGTAGTAAGGAGTCTCCGCGCTAAGGAATATTTAATTTCTTTAATAAGATATATTATAAGAAACTAGCTTTATTTAAGCTTTATCTCGTTTTATTATCTTACTTACCTTTTATACCGTTTTTTATTCTTAGCTAAGTTTCCTATTACGGAATCTAGACAGCCACGCCCGGACTCCTTACTTTGCTTTTAAGGAAGCCCTACGGAACCCCGCTAAGGTTTCCGGGACATAACTACGGAGGGTTAAGAGCCTACCCGACTATAGTTTACGACGTCTTTAACTATAAGAGATACTATAAAAACTATTAAGCGGATTTTGCCGGTATCTTTAAGGGATTTTTAAGGATTTCCGCGGGATATCCTAACTAAGGTTCGACCCGTTTTTAACTATAAAAGCACCTTAGAAGATATAGGATAAACCTTATCGCGATTTTTAAAGGATATCTAAGGATATTTAAGGGATTTCCTTAACTATAGTCTATAGTATTTCTAACTAAGCTTATACTTAGTTTATTAAGCGATTTTATAAGGATATTTATAGTTTACTTTATATATTATAGATAAATATAGTTAAAGATCCTTAAAATTAGCTTAAAGAACTAAGTATAAAGTAGCTAGCTATGCTTTTAAGAATAAAGAAGCTTTTTACTATTTCTAAACCCTTATATACGTTTATATATAGTAATTAGTCTATTATACCGGCCCGACTAGCGGTAATTAGTTTATAATACCGGCCTTAACCGGCGGTAATTAGTCCGTAATACCGGCTTTAACCGGCGGTAATAAGTCCGCGCCTTATCCCCCTATCCTTACGCTATAAGGCATAGTAAATAGTAGTAATTCCTACTTATCTAAACGGAAATCCCTTAAATATCTACTAAGCTAAAAGCGACTATATCGCACGATTAAGTACTTATTTTATAAGAAGTTAAATACCGAACGATATTTTCTTTAATAAAAAGCTCTTATTAGCCTTTAAGTCTAACCTTAATAATAAGCACCTCTTCCTTAACGCGCTCGTAATAAAACTCCGAGATAAGTAGGCTATAAAAGCGGAAAAAGCCGCGGCCTACTAAGCATACTAGTTTAATAATCTCCCCTACCCCTTTTTAAGGTACTATACCGCGATAGCCTATAAAGCTAAACGGGACGTAGAATAAGTCTTACTTAGCTAAGCTAAGACTACTACCCTTTAAGAGGCAATCCGCTTTTAAAATACTAATAAAGGATAGACTATAAAACGATAAAATCTATATAACTAAGTAAACTAAATTCGGTATTACCTAAATAGATCGATTATCCTTTAAATAAAAGAAGTAAAGACGAGCTAACCTTAAAACTATCCGGGTCCCTGCCCGCTAAACACCCTTTAGATTAAGCCTATAATAAAGTTACTCTTTCCTTAAGACGATAAGCTTAGCGGATATTTCTACCGCATACTGCTAATAGAGTTTAGCTTAAGGGCCTTAACCGGAAATCCGCCTTAAAGGATACTTAATAGTTTCTTAGTTTAGTATTACTATTTAGCCTTATCCGCTATAGCCGCGCTAACTAAGGTATTTTCGGGACTCTTAATTAATAAAAACGAGCCTCTTATACTAAAGGCCTTATAATATACTAAATTCCGGGACGCGTATAAAATAAAAGGTTAAGCGCTTAGCGAGAGTATTAAGACTAAGACCTTAATAATAAGCAATAAGGACGCGGTAAGCGATACCCTTAATAAGCTAAACCTATTTATACTAAGCGCGTAGATACTAAGACTAAGTATAGCCTTAAGCCCTTTAGTAAGAATAGTAGTAATATCGAATAAACAATTCCTTAGTCTCCTTTAAGTACTAAGAAAAGAAAACGCGCTTACTAAGCCTTAAGAAAAACCTTAACTATAAGCTAAGGACGTAAGGAGATTTAACCTATTAAGACCTTTAAAAGCATCTTTCGATAAAGTTTAGGAAAACGATAAGGCTAATACGTTCCGAGGAGTAGACCGTTTTATTAACTTTATCCGCCGAAATGCTAGTAAAGGCAAAGCCTATATAGACGAATTAGCTATTTAATTGCCCTCCTTCCTCCGAGAAAGTGCGGTAAAATAGTATTCCGGAGACCTCTTAGAACTATAATAAGAAGAACTTAGCGAGCTTAGTATTAAATTAAGCTAATAGATATCCGCTTTATAAAAACGGTTTAAAATCCGCTTAAATATAGTAATATAGGCGCTTAATAAAGAGCACTTTACTATCGAAGATATAGTAATAAGATCCGACTTTAAGTCTTAGATATCGCGCTTATAATATAAAGCTAAGGCCGCGCTTTACTAGCTAGACTACCTAACTATAATAATCTACTAAAAGCTAGACGTTTACTTATAAGAATCCTTATAACGTTTAGTAGGGAACGAGGATATTAATAAATAGGTTAATAAATACGAGGAAATTCTTTCTTAGCTATAAGTTAAATATACTTAAGGATCGTAAAAGCACTTATTAGCGCGAAAGAAATAGGTCTAACCTATTAAAAGGTAAGGGCCGACTAGCCGTACTTTATATATACCTAAAAGATAGTCCGGGACGCCTTAGCTATCTATTAAAGGCTTGCTAGGACTAAGGGTTACGTTTTTAGACCGCTTAGTAAGGACGGATATACCTTAAGCCTTATAGCGATCGCTAAGTTAAGGAAGAAACCCGCTTAAATAGCTAAGAATATAAGTTAAGGTCCTCCGGCTTAAAAGAGAAAGGACCTTTAAGACTATACGCTCGCTAACGCTAAAGCTAAAACGGGCATACCCTACGATTAAGGAAAGAACTACGGCAAAGACTAATAACTATCTAAGGGATAAAGAGTATAATATAGAAGGAGCTTAGTTAAATACTAACGAAAGCTTAAAGGAAACCGCAATCTATATTATAGCAGACTTAGTATAAGAGGCCGATAAAGCGTGCGGATTTTACGGCGAAGCATTCCCCTTAAAGAATAAACTCTACTAATACGTTAAAGATAAACACCCCCTTAACCTTAACTAAAACGTTGCTATATAAAGACGTAGCTTAGTATAGTAAGTAGTTATTTAGAAGCTATAAAGCGTTTAGATAGTTAAGGCTTCCCTTAACGTCTAGCTATTAAACCTTAATAAGTTATTACGATTTACTTATATACGCTTATTAGTCTATAAAAAGGAAAGGCTTAAGATAAGCATTTAAGCCTATATAGACACCGGGGCAAACTAAAGCCTTATTTAAGCTAACTTAGTAAAGACCTTTTAAGACGTAACTATAAACTCCTCTTAACGAATTCCTATTTAAGGAGTAAAAAGAATAGCTACTATTAAATAGGCGGAATTTACCGCTTATATACTAAGAAGGCTAGATAGTAGCCTCGCGGTTATAAAGGTAAGGATCGGCGCTTAAATAGTAAAACGCTTAGCGGCTAATATATTACTTAGCTAAGACTTTTTAGTTCCTTACTTAAGGGACCTTATTAACTTTATATTAGTCCTATAAATCAGGGCTTATAAAAGGATCGAAGCTAAAGTTAAGATAGTCCGGCTAAGACTAGCAATACGTAAACGGGTAATTTACTTAGTTATTATAACGATTTTAGCTAGTTCTAGCTACGCCCTACTTATATAAGTCCGGGCGCTGCTATTAAGGCGTAATATAATATTTTTCCCCGATAACTCTAAGCTCGCTTAGATAATAATATAAAATTATACGAGCTTTATAGCGATAAACTATTTTAAGGAACTATTAGTACTCCGCTAAAGCTAAAAGGTAAGGATAATTATAGACCTTAATAAGTAGTTTTAGCTATATAAGGAGGTCGATATTACGGCTCCCTTAGCGGAAGCCTTTACGGAAAATCCGGATAGAATAAATCCCGCCGAGGACTTTTTATAAAAAGATCTTACTATAAACTATAAACTTAAAATCGGCCGAACTAAGGACCTACTTAAACTTACTACCGATAAGGGCGTCCGGATCTATACTAAAGACTTAAAATACGTATTAAAAGTCTAAGATATCCTTTAATCGTTTCCCCGCCTTTAAAAGGACGAGGGAGTAATATATATAAACGAATCCGAATATATACGCATTTCTTTAGTAAAAGGATAGCAATACTAACGAGTTATATTAAGATTATACCTATTAAGCGATAAAGATAAGAAGGTAGTAAATATAATATTTAGCTAGCTAACCGCGTAAGGCCGATTAAAATAAGTCTATAGGCTAACCCCGTTCGCGGCGCTAGTATTTATAGTATAAAAGATAGTAAACGGAAAGGAGAAGGGATAAGTAGTCGTAGACTTATACGGGATTAACGCTATTACTACCTTAAATATATGCTTAATACGCCTTTAAAGCGATATAATTAAACGCCTTTAAAGAAAGAAGTTTATTAATACGGTAAACGCACGATCGTTTTTTTACTAATTCTTAGTTTACTAAGACTACTAAAAAAGGTTTATAGTTATAAGCTATCGCGGGCTAAAAAGATTACTAATAATACTTATAGGCTTTAAGAACTCCCCGGTATATATTTAAAGGTTTATCGATAACGTCCTCCGTAGATACTAAGAATACGCGGCGGCCTATATCGACGATATTATTATTTACTCCGATACGGCCGAAGAATACCTTTAATATTTAGAGGCTATATTCCGCGCCTTCTACGACTATAATATTACTTTATCTAGACTAAAGTCCTTTTTAGTATACCTATCCGTATAGCTCCTTAAATTTAAGGTAGACGCTATCGGCTTAATAAATATAGATAAACGCGTACGAGCCTTAAGGGATATCGCGTTCTTAAAGAACCTTTAATAGCTTAAGAAATAGATCGGCCTTACTAAATAGCTATACTATACGGTCCTATATTTCGCTAAGGAAGTTAACGTCCTATAAAAACGAAAGATAGAGCTACTCCGGGTAGGATAGGAAGAAGGAGTCCCCTTAAGGGGCTAAGGACGGGCTCGATACGCCGCGAAAGCCGCTTTTTAGCCTACTCCGGAAGAAAAGGAGGCCTTCGCGATTTTAACTAAGAAACTTACTAAGCCTTAAACGATTTACTACTTCGACCCCGCTTAATAACTATTTATTTAGATCGATATATCCTAAGAATACGGAGTAGCGGCTATAGCTTTTTACTTAAAAGAAGGTACGGAATAGGATAAAAAGACGCTACTAGCCCGGACTAAAGTCTAGCCTATTATTTACTTAAGCCGCGCCCTTTAAAGCGGAGAACCTTAATACTAGCCTATAAAACTTAAAGTAGCCGGGCTAGTATAAGCAGTATATAAGCTACGCATTATAGTACTATCCGTAAAAACGCTATAGGTAGTTATCTTTATTAACTACGCAAGTACTTATAGAATTATATACTAAAAATCTTTATTCTTTATTAATATAAAATTTAATAATAAGCTAGTCCTTATATCTTAATACCTAAGCTAATTCCCGCTTAAGGTATGCTATATCCTAAGCGTCGAAAACATTATGCTAGACGCGCTTTTATATTTACCGCACTAAGATAATAAGCTAGTATCCTTAAACTAAGAAAGGGAATTAAAACGTATTTAAAAAAACGAGATAATAGACCGCGTGTTCCTTTACGCGGAAGTATTAATTAAATTGCCGCTTTACTAAAAGATAATCGATAGATATACGGAAGATATATAGTAAGTAAAAATTATAGCGTAGCTCGGCGATAAAGACGGGGTCCCTAAACTCTTATTTCTCCGGTTATAGGGGTTGCTATACTTTACGGAGAACGATAGACGCCGGAGACTATATATCCCCGAGACCTACGCTAAAGAGATCGTTAAAGACGCTTACGCTAAATACTTTTATACTAGCCGCACCCGTATATAGTAAGACCTATCTAAAAGCTTCTTAATCCTATAGCTTAGTAGATATATAGATAAGGTTATAAACGGCTACGATACTTACTACCGCAATTAAACCGACTAAGGTAAAACGCTAAGATAGCTTATCTTAATTTAAAGCTTACCGGTTTTATATTATATAATAGCGATAAACTTTATTACGAGGCTTTTAATAGTTTAAGCTAAACAATCCCCGTAAAAAGATCTTATAAGGAACTTTTTTAATACCTTACTAACTATAACTAATAAATTCTTAAAAATATATCTCCTTATCTTAAGTAATAATTAGTTTATAGCGGAAGACTAAGTATAAGCGTTATATACTAAACTACTTCGTATTAATTAAGGGATTCCGAAGGGGATAATCTTTAACCGGGATATAAAGTTTACCTTAGCATTTTAGCGGACTTTATAGTAAGCCTTTAGATTTAAGCTTTTTATATCTACCGCTTAGTACCTTTAAACTAACGGCTTATTAAAAAGGCGAAACTAAACTATAGAAATCGCGCTACGATTCTTTACCGCTAATTTCCCGAACCTACGCTAAACTAATACGCTAGTCGCCTTTTAGTTTAGCCTTAATAATTCCTTCTCCTTAGTAATTTACGCGGCCTTTAGTAAGCTTATTATAAGGATAAGAATAAATAATAGCCTCTGGTTTCTTAATAACTACTTATACTTACGAAACTAAGAAGTCTTATAAGAAGAAGCTAAGTTAGCTATCGCTTATGCTTAAGCTGCTATAAAGGATAAATACAATAAAAAACACTGCCCGTTAAAATTTAAGCCTAGCGATTAAGTTTAGCTATAACTCGGTAAAGGCTATTATATCGCGGATAGTAAACTAGCGAAGCTTTAAGAAAGACGCACTAGGCCGTTTAAGGTTACCGCTAAAATAAGATAGCTCGTATACCGGTTAGATATAAAAAGGTCCTTAAATATTTATCCGGTCGTTTTAGTAGTATAACTACGCTTAGCAAATAAGCTAGCTACGCGCTTAGGACTAGTTTAAGATAAAAGGACACCTTACTTAAATAAGTAAAAAGTAAAACGAATCTTATAAAGCCGCATAATAAAGAAAGGCGGCGGAAAGCTAAAAAAGGAGTTCCTTATAGCTTAAAAAGGCTAGCTAAGTAGCTATAACTTATAGGTAGACGAAAAAGCGGTCTTCTTACTAAAGATCGTAAAAGCCTTTAAAAAAAAATAAGAAAAGTTAGCTACTTAAGTAGTTTAGATAAAAGCATAACGCGCGGCCTTTATAACTTAATACGAAACTCTTTAACTAGGAGAATTAAGCGGTTAGGCCTAGGTATAAGACTTAAAAGCTACTATAAGTTATAAGAAACTATAACTTACTACGCTTAAGGTAATTAGTTATTTTAATAATAATATACCGCCGTTTACCTTAAGCAATAAGGCCCTTTTAGCCTTATAGTATACCTATTTAAATTCTCTTTATCGCCCGCCCTCTCTCCCTTCCTTTCTTCCTTTTATAACTATATTTCCCTCTACCGCCGGCTATAGCCCGCCGTACCTCGCCTACTCCTATATATATAACTTTCTCTACCTTAAGCCTACGATCCTTATACTTACGTTCCGAGTCCTTTTATCGTCTAACGTCTCCCGCAGCTAAGACTAGCTATTCTATAACTACTTCTTTAGCCCGCTCTCCTATAAGCCCCTACGCCTTTAATACGAAGGATATAAACAAGCTCTTAAGCTTTATAAAAACGAGGCGACTATCCTCCGTAGCCTTAAGTCCCTCGGTAAGAGCTAGAACCTCTAGGTTTAAGCCTCCGCATAAACCTATACCGCCTTCCGCAGCCGCGCTTAAGCCAACGGATTCGACCTAAACCACGGCACCGTAAGGGACGGCCTATATTACCCTCTCTAAACGCTTAACTCGGACGACTTACCTCCCGGCCTTATGCCGTAGCGAGGTCTAGACGGCCGGTTTCGCGGCAACTCCGCTATACCTCCCGCCTAGCTCTTACTATCCGGAAGCCCCCGCCGCCTATATATTTTTTAAGGCGTAGCCGGAAATCTTTATTAGTAGAATAACTAGCTAATACTTAATGCCTTAAGGTTAGCTAACCTCGCTATAGTCCTAAGATCTATAGTAGCCGCCGTAGCTAGCGGAAACCCGCTTTAGCTAAACGACTAAAATAACGTCCGCGCCGTCCTTAACTATATATCTAAGGCCTAGCTTAACTAGTTTATAGCCGGGTTTATAACGGCGTCTTAAGCGACTACGGCCAAAACCTTATCTCGCTTTATACGCGGTCTAGCCTATACTATAAAATCCCTTTCTTAGCCTATAGCTATAATAAGCCTTAAGGACCCGTTTAGTCCCTTTTAGCGAACGCTCTTCCCGCCCGCCGCTATGCTTAGCCCGGCTATATAGAGGTATATAAGCGCCTTACTATAGTCTATCCGCTATCCCTCCTTAACCGAAGGAGATAGCGATAACTAGCCTCGCGATATATTCCGCCGCCCGATTTTATAAGAGCTGCTAGTAGTAACCGATACGATCCTTAATAGACTTAGCTTCGTAGGCCTATACTCCGGCGATAAGATTATAATAATCGGGAGTTTCCGCCTAGCTATAAACTACGCTAAGTTTTACTTATAGGCCTACGAAGAGTCTAAACGCAACTTAACTTTAACCTAAGCAATAAAGTTCTTAAGCTTCGATATCCGCCTTATTAGCCGTACCGACTACGCGCTTTATATTCTCGCCCTTAAGGCCCCCTTTATATAAAGGTTCTTTAAGACTATTAAGTATATTTAAAACCTTAAAA
This sequence comes from Ophiocordyceps robertsii, assembly GCA_027405785.1. Classification (NCBI taxonomy): domain Eukaryota; kingdom Fungi; phylum Ascomycota; class Sordariomycetes; order Hypocreales; family Ophiocordycipitaceae; genus Ophiocordyceps; species Ophiocordyceps robertsii. The sequence goes on along the minus strand of JAPEBW010000023.1, from coordinate 1,248 downwards.
GCGAGGAGTCGGGCACTAAGGCTATTAAGGACCTTATTACCCGCTTTTAAGCGAGAATATAGACGTTCGATACCTCGGTGCTTACTATACTTATTAATATTAATAGGACGGCGTACCCTTACCTTAATACCTTCCCGGTAGCTAGATACGCGTCGGTTAGCGGAAAGGCATAAGTAGTAGCGCCGCGTAGGAAAGATAATAAGTTAAAAAGCCTAGCGACGGAGAGCGGGGGATAACTGCGATAGCGGTAGTAGGTAGGATATAATATCTCGCCTATAGGCGGCCTATAAGGCTAGTAAGTAAAACGGGAGACTTAGCGGAGGATTAAAAAACGGCGTAAGAAAGGTAAGTAAGATAATAATACGAGATAAGGCTTAAATAAAGCTAGTCTCTCGTAATATATCCCGCTAAGGAACTTAAGTATGCCCCGGCGCGGAGACTCCTTACTACTTAGTAAGGGCCCGAATATATACCTTAAAGAAGAGTCGGAAAAACGTTACTATAAGTCTAGCTAAACGCGCTAATTACCTTAATAAGAATAAAGCCGCATAACTAAATATAAAGTAAGGATTTATAATAAAGCCGCTTACTAACTATCTTAAGCTACTTAGCTACTATTAGCCGGATAGGCTAATAAAACTATTAAAAGGATAAAGACGGCGTACTACTAATACGGCGTAAAATCGCTACTACGAAGCTATTACTTAGCACCCCTTTTACTTTATCCTTACTTTAAACTAATAAGGACGTTAGCTTTTCTTTCTTACTTAAGGGAGTTATTATAAAATCTAAATAGCTATACTAAGACTCCTTACTTTACTCTTAAGGAAGCCTTATAAAACCCCGCGATAAGAACGCCCGGAGCACGTATTATAAAAGCTCGCTTAAGGAGATACGACGAACATTACTAGTCGGACCCCGCTAAGGTTTCCGAGATATAACTATAGATAGTTAAGAGCCTACTTAACTATAGTTTATAACGTATTTAACTATAGGAGATACCGTAGAAACTAGTAGGCGGATTCCGCCGGTATCTTTAAGGGATTTTTAAGGATTTCCGCGGGATATCTTAACTATAGTTCGACCTATTTTTAACTACGGAAGCACCCCGGAAAATACGGGATAAACTTTACCGCGATTTTTAAAGGATATCTAAGGATATTTAAGGGATTTCCTTAACTATAGTCTATAGTGTTTTTAACTAGGCTTATACTTAGTTTATTAAGCGATTTTATAAGGATATCTACG